>PVJC01011852.1:27078-40886 GCA_004026665.1 Murina feae | reverse complement strand
GGGGGGGGGGGGGAAGAAGTGGCAACTATGCTAGTGTTGGTGAACTGCCAGTTTTCTGTAAAATCTTAGAGATAAACCTAAGGACTCTGAGTAAGATATCCTAAAAATGTTAAAACATCTATAGTTTGGTTTTCTCTTATTGCTGTGTTGCATTGGCATTGTTTTATTGTTAATAGCCAGAGTTTTGTTCTCTCTTGTTGCTGTATTAATATTGTGGTGTTGTTTTGTTAGTAGCTAGAAGTTTGTTTTGATTATGCTGAATAATTTGTTTAGATTTTTTTGATATTTTAAATAGAAGTGTTTAAAAACAAAAGAAAAGGGGGACATGTGGGGAGTGGCTACAGTACTTAGGACAGGTTCAAGCCTTGGACTGATGAGAGGGCACAGTCCTCTCATTGCCATGTGCAAGTCCAAGCTTGGAGGGCAGAGCCCTCTCATCACAATTATAGCCAACAGCTGTAGTTGTGAGCTTGAACCTACGGTCTGAACTCATGGCCCCATGTGCCTGAGTGATAGAGTTCAGGTGCATGTAGTTGAGTAGGATTGAAACCCATGAGAATGTTGTAAACATCTTGATCATGTCCTTACTTTGCCTTGTGGCATCAGCTATAAAATAAAGACATGGCTTGTGGGCATTCTCGCTGTCTCTCAGAGAAGCAGCATCCCACCGAGACCCAGTTTTCATTTTCTTGTCTGTCTTCTCTAAGCCTTTCAGCCGCCCCCACTCAAGTTCACCCTTGGCCATGCTGGGATGGCACAGGCTCCCTTTTCTCCACAACTTCTCCAGTGCTTGTTATTTGCTGATTTATTAATAACAGCCATTCTGGAAGGTGTGAGGTAATATCTCATTGTTGTTTTAATTTGCATCTCTCTGATGATTAGGGACTTTGAGTATTTTTTCCTGTCTCTTGGCCTTCTGTATGCCCACTTTGGAGAATTTTCTATTTAGGTACTTTGCCCATTTTTTAAAAAAATATTTTTTATTGATTTCAGAGAGGAAAAGAGAGGAGAAGGGGAGAGAGGTAGAAACATCAATGATGAGAGTGAATCGGTGATCAGCTGCCTCCTACACACCCTCTACTGGGGTTCAAATCCATAACCTGGGCATGTTCCCTGAACAGGAATCAAACTGGTAATTGAACTGTGACCTACTGGTTCATAAGTAGATGCTCAAGCACTGAGCCATGCTGGCTGGGTGTTTTTACCCATTTTTAACTGGATTGTTTGTCTTCCTCTTGTTAAGTTGTATAAATTCCTTATATATTTTGGAAATTAACACCTTATCAGATGTATATGTTCTACCTTGCAGAGGGCTCCCTTTTAATTTTGTTGATGGTTTCTTTTGCTGTACAGAAGCTTTCTATTTTGTTGTAGTCCCATTTATTTATTTTCTTTTTAGTTTCCCTTTCCCTAAGAGATGTTTTGAGAAGCATACTGTTATGAGCAATGTCTGAGATTTTGCTGCCTATGGTTTTTCTTCTAGGATTTTTATAGTTTAAATATATTTTATTGATTTTTTTTACAGAGAGGAAGGGAGAGGGATAGAGAGTTAGAAACATTGATGAGAGAGAAACATTGATCAGCTGCCTCCTGCACACCTCCCACTGTGGATGTGCCCACAACCCAGGTACATGCCCTGGACCAGAATCGAACCTGGGACCTTTCATTCCACAGGCCAATGCTCCATCCACTGAGCCAAACCAGCGAGGGCAGATTTTTATAGTTTAATGACTTACATTCAAGTGCAATATTTTGAGTGCTTTACTATGTAACAAACACTATTGTAGGCACTGAATAAATGAAACAGATAGAATTCCTTGTCTTCTTGGGACTTATACAGATTGCAAACAGATAAATACATAATATTTTAGTAGGTTCTAAATGCTATGAAATAAAAAACAGTAAGGGAATAGATAATGATGATGATAGGTGGGAATACTATCTTGGAACTAGGTGAGTCTGATTTAGAAGAAGAAAAATTCCAATGTAGCAGCAAACCAGCACTAGTAAGGGATGCTAAATAGAAGGGCTAATACTAGGGCAAATGCATTTGCTCTCTGATTTAGTTTATCCTTTGTTGGATGTGGCAGACTTCTGTCCCCAGGTATTGATCAGAATTCTCAAGGAGTCTGAAGAAGAGGTGAATATCTTTCCTCTGATTGAGAGTGGTATAAATTGCTATATATGGCCACTAAAACATCTTGATGTTTGAAAACATTACCTTATATGCCAACTGTGACTTGCACTTACGTTATCTTACATGCCACATCCCCTTTCCAGGTAGCTTAGAATCTGGATTGAAGGAGTGAGTTGGAGGAAAACTAGAAATGGAGGAAATTCCAAAGCAAAGTAAAAGTCTTAAAATTGACATTGCAGTCCCAGCCCTGGTGCCTCAATATACAAACAGTTCTTAAAAGCCAAAGAGATATGAAAATACCTAACACAGTTCTTGACATGAAACCCATGCTTCATAAATATTTGAATGAATGAATTGAATAAATGCCAGAACAAAAGGAGAAATTAGATGAAAAAAAGGAAATAAAATTGCTTCCTGTGAGATGAGATAGACTTTTTCTCCAAACATAAATTTCCACTTTTTAAATAGGGACATTTATAAGCAGTTAATTAAGCCTCTATTTTCTTAAAAAAACAATCCATGCTAATTAAATAAGATAAGTTCATTTTTCTCAAAGGACTAGTTAGTATACTTATGGGCTTTTAGGCCAAAGCAATGTGATCTCATTGCTTCCATATAGTTTTAGGACCATGGTCTTCATGGACCTAAGAGCAATCTCTTTAAATCACATCATTTTCTTTAATGATAAAATGAAGATTTTATGCCTCAGATCTTTAGTTATCTCATCCAGATGCTTCAGGGTATAACATTGACTCTGTAGCTGTTATCTTTCTTTAAGAAATGAGTGCTAGAATTATGACCTTAGCCATGATACTTGAACTTTGCACTTAACTCTATTATTAGTTAATTAATTCATTTTATGAATGGCCTTTATTGGTTGCAACAGGAAGTGGAAAAGAAGGGGGTACATCAGCTCCAGCGCCAGTGGCAGCTTCAGACTCTATGGCCGTCCTCAGAAACTCTGTTATTTTAAAATTTAATTATAAAAATGTGTTCACATCAAACTGTAGAGAAACAAACATAATTGAACAGGACATGTATTTTATCTCTATTAACTTGCACATATGAAGAAATACAAAGATTTGAATCCAGACTCTAAAATGAAATTTCTAATGCCCTCACTCCTACTTTCTCCCAAGAGAAGAAAGCAAATCAGTTCTAGTTCATGTTTTTCTTCCTGGGCAAGGCAGAAAATATTTATCATTCTTTGAGCAGGAGGTCATGTGGTTGTCTAGAATCATGCTTTACTTTCACATTCTGCTATTTGATAAAATTTTCCCTGGAGATTTTTAGATGAAGAGATCATCTGCCCCAGAAGAATGTGTTCATAGTTTTTATTGCAACACGATAATTCATTTGACATATTAATGAGGAAAATTGCTTATTATCTATAGCCAGTGATTACAAAACTGGTTTATGACCAGGTAAACTGGCCTAGTTATTCCTTCTTTTTTATCAGGAGTTCAGTAAAACTACCTAAGTGTTAGATATCTTGTTTTCTACTAAAAGTTTGCAAATAATCACCTGGGAGTCTGCAGCTCATTACCCAGGTGTTTTCTTAACTGAGCTGGAAACCTGGACAGACTCTAATTTCATAGGCTGCTTGTTACAGAATCCTAGAACTAGGAATGTTAGAGAGCGTAGAGTCCAGTCATGTCATCTTACAAAAGGGGAAACTGAGCCTCAGAGGGTTGAAGTTTACTTGTACAGAGTTATACAACAAATCAGTAGTAGATCTAAGATTATAAGGCAATTTTCTTGATTCCTAATCTAGTGGACTTTGTACTATCCTCTCATAAATGTTCAGCACTGAAAACAACTTTTGCATGGTTATAATCTTGATAGGCTAATTTCTCTTTTGTGCAGTAGATAGCATATGTATCCTAATATTGGTATCAGGGGATTCTGCTTTTTTGTCACCTTTGCCCAAATTTAGTCAGGTCAGTCTTTCCTCTTGCATGAGTTATACTGTTTAAAATATATATTTTTTCTAAGCATATAGATAGGATTGATATCCTATCTAATAAAAGAGCAATATGTAAATTAACCATCACTCTACGACAAAGATAGTGGCACCTGTAGTGGCTGGGGTGGGACACTGGTGGCATTGCCCAAGCAACATGAGCCCAGCGTCCATGCCCTGACCACACAGAGGGAGGGGAGAGGAGGGGCCTCAGGCCAGAAGCGGAAACCAAAAGCAAGGGGGCACCAGGAATGCTGAAAATCGTGGTTCTGGAGGCAGACACATTGCATAATCTCCTAGACACACGAGCCAAGTGAGCCTGGAACAAGTTACTGTTGGGAGCGTGGGATGGAGAAAAAGCAAAGGTGAGAGACATAAGTCAGAGTGTCAAGAAAAAATTAAAAAGAAGATATCCTGCAACTTCTAGGAAATCTCCACCAATGGAACAAAGGGAAAAAAGAGCTCTATTATTCTGTGAGCACCAAACCAGACTGGGCTGAGGTCTCACACAATTTGCTCATAAGAAGTAGAACCACAATAGGTAATAGAGAATAAAGGGTTTTGTTATGAGGATTAATCATTAAGTAATCATGGGTGCTAATTAAGTCGTTTTCATAAAGCATTTCAACATTTGGTTTTAAGCCTAAAATTAGCAAGGGAACTGGGTGAGAAGAAAGACAAATTGGAACCTAAGAGAATAAACTGGATCCCACAGTGACAGTCTGGAAACTGTGCCTCTTTCACCACCTCCAGCCATAATGATGTGTATAACCTGTAGGAGAAGCTGGTGCTCTTCACAACAGAGTTGCACATGTACCTAGCCCAGAATTCAAGAATCTCAAGGAGAACTTTCTAGAGGAGCTGTGAGTCTGGCTGGCAATGAGATGGGCCAGTAAATTTGCAACCATGGTCATGAACTGAGACAGCCCCTGTCCCCACAATGATCTTGAATGTTAGAAATGGCTGTTTTTTCACTTTTACTTTTCAAATCTAATGTGATTTTCTCTTGTGGTCAACTCTAACTTAGAACTATACAGGGAAAGTAATGTAGGGAAACATAGCTTTAGATTAAAACTAATTTGACATAATACAAAGTGACCATACAGTGCCTGACATTTTATAAGCAATTATTAGACATTAGCTCTTAAATTTGCAAGTGTGGTTCCTTTATTAGTGGTTTTCTCTTGTTCTGGATTGCAAGTGCCTGAGAGGAGTAACTGTGTGTAATTTTTGTGTACCATTGTAACCCTCCACCTAGGTTAATGATATATGGTGGAAACTCATGAAACTTGTTGAATGAATAGAAAGATAAACAGAAAGGAGATAATATGGAGAAACTTGGAAAACAATATGTCAGCAAGTATGCTATGAGGGAATAGAGATAGATATATCACATCTAGTCTTTAGCATAACTTGCAGCTAAGGGATAGGGAAGTAGACATTGGAGGGACAAGAACCTCAGTAGCACAAGTAGTTTTGGGGTAGAGAAGGGCTGGTGATAGCAGAATTGATCCTCCTGTTAGTGTACTCTCACATAGGAGTATCCACCTGTGTTGAATATTTTCTATCTGTTCCTCTAAGTTCAGTTCTTCTGCATTCTTCTATGTGTCTCAGGAGGTTGACCTTTATGGGTGTATCAATTAGGTCATTTGGCTTCTCAGTTTGTACAGACAATGGAAGATGGAAGCAGATGGAATGAGATGGAGGTTAGAATATTTATTGCTTCAGTTGATGTTGGTTTTCAATGACCAAATTCATCCTTGAAAGGCCACAATTTTTGGGGGGTGGGGCAATCTCTTATAGTCACAGCTATGCATTTCTTTCTGGGTTCCAGTAACTGTTTTTTTCCACTTGTCCCTTTAGGCCTAAAAGTGGTAAAGTCTTCTCTGTTATTGTCAGATTTAGGGTACTTCATCACCTTTTGTTGGTTTATCTTAGCATTTTGCACATCTTTTGAGTAGCCTCTTTCATTAAACTCTCCTCAATTAACCTCACTGTGTCATTTATTTCTTTTTGTGACCCTGACATAAACATCATCAGTCCAGTATGGTACTCTGATAAGTGTACTGTGGTTTGTGAGGCATGGCGTCAACAAAATCTAGACAGACAACACTCAAAGCCTGGTGTGGGCAGCTTCCTGGTTCTCAATTATCAGTGTGTTGTAATAAGAACCCCAACCATAGCTGAGGGTTCCATAATACAGAAGCCAGCTTCCTGATAAGGAACTTGTTAGATTTAAGTATACACACAAGATAGGCATCATTTCCACTAGGAAATAGGCAGAAGTTCAGTCACTTTGGTAAAATCACCATGGGTTAAGGAACAGACATGACACATAGACAGGAGGTCATGGATCACTACAGACTCACTGGATACCACGCATGAAGGTGAACAATTAAAGTCAACCCACATACTGGAAGAGATGAAACCCCCAATATATTGCAATCCATGGTTAGGATTTGTAGAATATTTGAGCACGCCTGGAATTGCAAGTAAATTGCTTCAAAGACTAATGAAGTAGAAATAGCCAGATGAAACCAAATTTTGGAGGGCATTAAATGCTGAACAAAAATTTAGATTTGAAACCATAGGAAATAGGTTTTGATGACTTTTTAACATTTAATGTCAAAGATCTTTGATAAGTGATTTTTATGTGAATAACTTAATGTCTTTACTGCTAGTGTGGAGAGAAATTAATGATGATGATGATAGCAGTTGCCATTTATTATGTTTCTACTAGGTGTCAGGTACATGCCCCACACTTTATATACAATATCTTTTTTTTTCAGTATTACAAGAAATTTTTTTTTATTTCATTGCTTAAAGTATTACAACAAGTGATAAATAAGTATTACAACAGATTTTTTTATTGATTTTTTACAGAGAGGAAGGGAGAGGTATAGAGAGTTAGAAACATCAATGAGAGAGAAACATTGATTAGCTGCCTCCTGCACACCCCCTACTGGGGATGTGCCCACAACCAAGGTACATGCCCTTGACTGGAATCAAACCCAGGACCCTTCAGTCCACAGGCCGATGCTCTATCCACCAAGCCAAACCTGTCAGGGCTATATACAATATCTTAATTAATCTTTACAATAGTGCTTTTGTAGTTAATATTACTGTGATCTTAATTTTACACATGAAATAACTGTGGCTCCAAAAACGGTTAAACACCTTGCTTGAAGTGTTGGAGCTAGAGTTGAGCCTAGGACTCAATGGCTGTAAACCCTATATTCATAATCTATGTAAAAGATCATCTCCATTTCCCATTTAATTGTCTTCTCCTGACATCCTCTCTACCTATGGCTTTTTGTCTTGAAGTTGGTATTGTCCCCTCAGCAATACTGCAGAGTATACCATTTTACAGCCTTATTCATGAGCATCAAACTCTGCCTTCGTTCTCAGGCAGATAGTGGGGTCTCTGCCAAATTAATGGCACCGACTCTTTCAATCCTCCTGCATTTGGACTGCAAATGATAAGAAAAGAAAGTTTAGAAAATTTGAAGCTGACATTGAAATTGTCCTATATAGTTTCCTTGAGGATTTAGAATGAGTCACCAATTTTATTTTTTTGTGCCCTGACTGGGAATCAAACTAGCAACCTTTCTGTGCATGGGACTATGCCCAATTTACTGAGTGAGCCACACTGGCAAGGGCATGAGTCACTATTTTTTACTGCATTTACTGATCCTTGGAGAGGAAATGTTATCTAACCCTGGCATTGGGCGTGTATGACCTTGATTTTACAGTGATCCCACACCTTTAGGAAGATACCTTAGGATAGAAAAGAAACTCATGTTCAAAAAAACTAAATTCTAATTAGCATGGGATATTCAATAACCTACCCCCCACCCCCAATTTCATATATGCACTTGTTATTTTTAAGTAAAAGCCTGAATTGGAAAGGCCCTTAAGGCTTTAGTCCAATCTCTTCAGCTTACACATGGGAAAACTGAGGCCCATAGAGGAGAAAGAGCCTGCCCATGGTTACATAGTAATTTCAGCTTAGAGCCAGAACTAAAGCCCAGGTCTCCTGGCCTTCTAATCAGTTGCCTTTTCTGAATTCTTTTTATTATCCATAGTTTATTTTTATAGCTAGTGTGTGAACTCTTCAAGACAGTTACTTAATCTATATTTCTTTCTATAATTATAAAATGCTAAAAGGTTCTTGGCATGCAGTGGGTTCTCTGTGAATGTTTATTAAACATTTTTTAGTTGACCATAATTGGACCAAAAAGAGATCTCTTTCAGCTTTGGGGTATTGGCTCAGTTTGGAACTATCTTTTCCATTTTAATTTCATCTTGGTCCAGTGGAAAATCCAGTTGCATCTTTTCACTTACCAAAAGGACTATCAAAGAGGTCCAAATACCCAGAGGATATTGTTTAATCTTTAGCCTTAGAAAAACTCCTCAGGAAACCCATTTTTTAACAAAGCCTGATTTCATTTCTTTCTTGAGAGTTAAAGTTGGTGGAGTCTCATTAGAAATTCATTTTCACAGATTATATGCCACAGGAGTCCCTCCTGATTTTTCCCTTCATGTGGGAAATTTATGAATGTTATTAACATTTTACAACTAATTTGTCTTCTCTCATCAGGATTCCTAATTTACATATATCAATTTGTTTCTCTCTTCTTAGATCTAGCAAATCTGAGAGTGGTTTACAAGCATCTCAAAATGCATTGGAAATAAAATAGCTGTATCTTATGGAAGGACCTCTCTTCTTTTTTGGGGTCAACTGCCTGAATGTAGTTCATTCCTGATATGGTATTTGATGATGGGCAACTCAGCGCTGTGGCTACAGTGTCTGTGCATTGACCTTTACCTTCTACAAAAATAGGGGAATCCCTTTCCCCATAAATGTGGCCTTCATGCTCTACTGATTGCTGTTTCTGTCTTTGAGTAATAGCTTCTTTTTCTCTCAAATGTCTCATTCTGGCTTGTTCTTTGGGTAGATTGCATGTGTTCTTTCCTAATACTTCCTTTACAGTAAAATAGTCTTGATCTCTGACATTTTCCCTTTAGAAGGCACATGTATGCCATGCAAAAAGCAATGGACTTGGATACAGCATACCTACATTCTTCATTAACTTTAAAGTGATAAATTATAATGGCTTTTGTGAACCCTTCTCTTGCCTTCCATTCTCTTCCCCATTTTTCACCATTCTTGGCATCTGAATCTTCCTTCGAAACCTAGGGCATTATAGAAAAAAAACCTAAACTAGTTTTGCTTGAGAGAATATTAGAAATTTTGCTGTTTTTTTTGTTGTTGTTTTGTTTTGTTTTTGTTTTTTTGCCAAGTCTCAACATGGAATTAGGTATTAGGTATCTTAAACATAACTCAAAGTAGAACTCTTTGGATGTATTGTATTTACTAAGCTTGTGTATTGTCTCTCTTTCCCCACTAGTATACCAGCTCCATGATTTCCCTTCTAGTATACCACTTCCATGATGGCAGAAACTTTTGTCCAAATTGTTTACTAGCATATCCCCAAAACCTAGAATGGTGTCTGGCATGTAATAGTGCTACCAGTAGAAATAGGATTTTTTCATGGAATCGTAAGAAATGTATTTCAGGGACTCATACATAAGAAGACTTGAGACACAGTGTAAGATTTATTGAAGTGAAAACAAAGGGTCCGATGTCTCATCCATGACCAGGTAGATCAGCTCTGTCTCATTGCAGAAGCCCTGGCCCTCGTAAACACAAGTTCCCACCAGGAAGTTCAGGATCCAGATCTATATAGCCATCGCTCTGGACTCCAGTAGTTCAGCATAGTCTCTGCTCCTGGATTCACTCAGGCCAGATTGGTAAATGCACTTCAGCCCTCGTGGTTACTATAGGGAGAAATGAGTCTCCGGACTTTATTAAGCTTTGATTATATTTCTTTGGGTTTGGGGAGGTGTAGCTTTCTTCCAAACTAAACAATTGTCTTCCTAATTCTTCACAGGCTTTTGCTGGACCCTCTTCCTAACCAATCCTTTTTCTGAATCTTCTGGGGTTCCATGCTCTTATATTATCTGATCCTTCCCCCAGGCTAGATTCTTCCCTTTTATGTTACCATTTTGACTCCTCTTGGGCATGGCTCATAGTGGAAGGACCTCCTCCTGCGCCATCTTGGCTTCTATTGTGCATGCCTTGGAAGAGGAATTTCCCCCTTACTGTTTTACCTCTTTCTCTGGTAATCCAAGCTAACAGGCTTGTTTTCCCCTGGTAGATTGGAAAACCAGTTTTTTCTGCCTGCTTGGGGATTAGCCTACATTTGGAGATAGATAGGGCTGTCCCCTAGGACAGTAGTTCTCAACCTTCCTAATGCTGCAACCCTTTGATACAGTTCCTCATGTTGTGGTGACCCCCAACCATAAAATTATTTTTGTTGCTACTTCATAACTGTAATTTTGCTAATGTTATGAATCGTAATGTAAATATCTGATATGCAGGACGTGTTTAGGTGACCCCTGTGAAAGGATCGCTCGACCCCCAGAGGGGTTGTGACCCACAGGTTGAGAACTGCTGCCCTAGGGAGTCTGTGAATGCTACAGCTTCCTATTTAATCACACTTAATAACTGATTCCACTTTCTCCATTTCTTTATTAATAATTAACTAGGTACCTACCCTAACAGTAGGATCCCAATAAATATTGGTTGAATGGATGTGTGAGAGAGTAAATGAATGACTTGGAATTGGGTGGCCAAGATTATAATCCTGATTTTGTCACTAACTAGAGATTTTACTAGATCACATTCCTTTTTCTGTGCTCAGTTTCTAAACTTATGAAAAATGATTATTGCACTAAAAGATCATTCAGGTCTTTTTATCCTTTATTATTCAGTACTTCTGTGAAGATTTATATTTATATATAACATATCCATGGTATCCATTCATCTATTACTCATCCCTTCATTCACCAATTCACTCATTCATCCATTTATCCATTCACCCATCCACCCAACATTTGTTGAATAGTAACTATGTGACAAAGAGTTCAAGATATATAAGGATTTGTGTCACAAGTAAGGCAGATGATTAAAATTGTTCAGAGTACTGTGGACTGTATAAATGGACTGTGTAGCCACCCAAGTAATATGATTTCAGAAAGGGCAGGAAGACTGTAATGACTTACTTCTCCCCAAATTTTCCTACTCATTAGTTTAAGCCTAAAATGATATAATCACCTGTCTGTCTTTACCTTACTCTATTTCTCAGAAACATTTAACACAGGTAAACACACCATTCTTTTTTAAACACTTTTCTATCTATACTTTAATGGTATCACACTTTCCTGGTTTTTCTCCTTCCTGACAGAATGCTTTTTTTCATGCTACTTTGTTGGCTCTCCCCTTTCTTTGGCTTCTACAATTGGGAATTCCTCAGTGCTTAAATGTGAGCTGCCTTCTTTATACTCATTATACAGATGACTTCATTTACTTTTATGGCTTTTTCATAATCTCTATGCTGATGACATCCAAATTTGCATCTCCTTAGTACTCCAGGCACCTCTATTCATTTGATTTCTTGATATTTCTTGGATTTATAATAGGTATCATAAACAAAATATGCTCAAAAAATAATTTACTTGATTCTGTTCTCTACTTCTCTCCTCTGCCCTGGTCAAACCTCTCTGTTCCTTACACTAAAAGTACCTTAACGATACTACTATTATCCAAAATGCTTAACCCTAAAACACAAGAATCATTCTTTATTTCTCTTTATCTCTCACAACTCACATTCAATCCATCATCAAATACTTTCAACTTTATCTCTGCAAGTATATTTCACATATATCTACTTTTCTCAGTCTTTTCTATTACCATTCTAATTAGTCACCATCATCACTCAACTGAATTATTGTAATAGTCTCCTTAATGCTTTTTATAATTCTTCTCTTTCCCTCCTTTATAACCAGCCCCTGGACTAATATTTTGAAAATGTTAGTTAATCTATGCTTAAACTCCTTTGCTGGCTGCATGAACTATCTCTCAGATGTCAACTTGAGTCACTTTATGTAGAATGCACTAATTTACTGAGTTCCAGCTGCAATTGTCTTTCTCTCTATACCATCTCACCTCAAATGTCACATCCTAGCGGTCTTTCATGACCTCCTATCCTATCTAACATAGTTTCTTTATTCACACTCAAGTAGTGTCATTTCATTGCCATTTCATTACCTTATTCTATTTTCTTCTTTGTACTTATGGCTATCTGAAAAATGCTTAGAAAATTGATGTGAGAAATTAATGGATAGCAAACTTAACCATGTACTTTTGAATAGAGATTTTTTCCTGACATTCCAATTTCACTACTTGGATACTCCATCCATGTTCATGGTCAATCATGTCTGGATTGGTTGGGTAATCTAAACTAAGAAAAGCGAAATAGTAAAATTAACCGTTTCTTCGGGATGGGGTAAGCCACGCCCACCAGCCAATCAGAGTGAAGGTATGCAAAATAGTCCAGTCAAGATGGCGGAGGCGGGAGCCAAGAAGAAGCCACAGACTGCGGCCTAGCCAGGCAGACTGGAGGCCTCTGCCGCAAATAGAGGCGGCAGCCGAGGGAGGGAGCAGCCAGCCAGCCCGGGAGCTGTGATGGGCCTGGGTGGGTCCTGGTTCACATGCACGGAGGCTTCCTCAGAGCGACCTACTCAGGTCCATCGCAGGGGAAGCGGGACCAGCTGGCCCAGGGACTGTGATTGGCCTGGGTGGGTCCCGGGACACACATGCACGGAGGCTGCTAAGCCTCAGAGCGACCCACTCAGGCCCATTACGGGGGAAGCGGGACTACCCGGCCGAGGGGCTGCGATGGGCCTGGGTGGGTCCCGGGGCTCGCCTGCGCATGTGCACACACACGCGGAGGCTGCTAAGCCTCCACACAACCCACCCAGGCCCATCGCAGCCAATTCGGGGGTGGGACCAGCGCCATCAGGGGGGCTGCGATGGGCCTGGGTGGGTCCCCGAGCACACACGCAGGGAGGCTGCTAAGCCTCCGCGGGACTCACTCAGGCCCATCGCTACGGGGGCGGGGCCCGTCGGCCCAGGGACTGTGCAAGGAGACTGCTAAGCCTCAGAGCGACCCACTCAGGCCCATCGCAGGGGAAGCAGAACCAGCCGGCAGGCCCAGGGACTGTGATCAGACTGGGTGTGTCGGGGCACACGCACAGAGGCTGCTAAGCCTCCTTCAAACCCACCCAGGCCCTTTGCAGCCAATGCAGGGGTGGAACCAGCCGGCCGTCTCAGGGGCTGCAATGGGCCTGGGTGGGTCCAGTGGCGTGGGCGCACACACACGGAGGCTGCTAAGCCTCTGTGCATGTGTTTCCCATGACCCACCCAGGCCCATCGGAGCCGCAGCAGTGGTGGGCTGGCTGGGCAGCTGGAGGATTTAATGAGGGAAGCTTTAGTGAGGGAAGGAGAGCTGCTCCCTTTCTCTCACACACGCCTCCTGGGCCCACTCTCTCGCTGGCTCCATTTTCTCTTACACAGGGGCAGGGGTCTCCTGTGAGAGGCCCCATCTCCCTTCAGAGCTAGGGTGAACCCCCAGGGGAGCAAGGAGATGGAGAGATGGGCAGGGGGCAGGCAGAGGGAGCAGCAGCCAGGGAGAGTTTGGGGGAAGTAACCAGGTTGGGGAGAGGTGGAACAGGATGGAGGGAAGAACTTTATAAAAGAGTCAGTGGACAGCAGAGTTAAAAAAAAGAGGATGTATGAGGGAA
>PVJC01011852.1:0-26978 GCA_004026665.1 Murina feae | reverse complement strand
TAATGAAAACCAAGTATAGTTGTGTACTGGGGACAGATTTTAAAAGTAGAAGTCAGAAAAAAAAAAGATAAATGATAGTGGATAATTAGTCAGGTAGATAGATAGGTATTAAAACAGTGGAAGTAAGTAGAAACGAATGTATGGCAAAGGTAGGATGAAAGAAAAAGAAGGAGGGAAGAAAAGTTATTAAGGGGGAGCTGGTAGAGCTTGAAAGGAGAATGGGCAAAAAGAAGGAATGGGGGGGAGCAAAGCAAGTCAGAGGGAGGAAGTGAAGAAAAAAATTAAGGTGGGAAGGAAGGAAAAGGGGAGGGTGGGCAGGGGTAAAGATAAAGGAAAGAAGGAATGTGGGAAGGGAAGGGAAGGAGGGTAATAGAAAAATAGGAAGAATGATGATGGAACAGAAGTAGGAAATGAGGAAAAGTTTATAAATGATGAGTCAGTAGGAAAAGTGTTACATAAAGGAGAAAAATTGTGTGAGAGGAAGAAGCTAATAAGGAAGTCAAATACAATTGTGTGAGAAGGGGATAAGATTAAAAAAGAAAGTTAATAGGGGTGACCAGGCCGGTAGGGGAGGGCAGTTAGGGGATCAGGCAGGCAGGCAGGCAGAGTGGTTAGGGCAGGCAGGCAGGTTAGCGGTTAAGAACCAGAGGTCCTGGATTGTGAGAGTCCCCAAGAACTCCATATTGGAGAGGGTGCAGGTCGGGATCAAGGACCATCACCCCCATCCCCCACCCCCGTGCACGAATTTCGTGCACCGGGCCCCTAGCAGCTTATAAAATTAATATTGTCCATCAATGGCATCATATTTTTCAAGTAAAGTCTTCTGTTGAACCAAATACATCAGACAGATAAAAATGAAATTACTTTGGTGAAGCAGGAGATATAGCCTGCCCAGTTATTCCTGTCCCTTGCAGCTTCTCTAAAGGCCCTCTAAGACTCACCATAGATATAATACTAGGGCTCTAAACATGGTTTAAACTATTGAATTAGAGATTTAATAGAATAAAATGTAGGATCAAACACAGGACACAACTCCTGTAGCTCATTCTCATTCTAAACACATATTTAGCAGTAGTGATGGAAATCAGAGACCCTATGCAAATTGACTCCATTGATATCCATGGTCTGATAATATGTCCCATTTGACAGATATTAGACCATTACATTGTTAAGTTGCTCAAAATAGGGACTTGTGGCTCTAAAATAATACACTAAATCAAAGCATCTACTGCAATATCAGAGAAAAGTTCCCTGGAAATCTATGGATGGGGCTTAATTCCAAACTGCTATGAGTTGAAAAGGAGTTCAGCTGTGAAGGTCACTGAGTAGTTGTTTGTGTAGAGATGTTTGTGTTCCTCTTGTTTCTTTATAAATCATTGGTACTAATACAAATTACGACTTCTACAGTGCTGGGAAATAGAACCTATTGGGAGTGGCCAGTTCAGATGTGCTTGATCTGACAGATCTCACCATCATCAAGCAAACCCAGATATTGTTCTGTCTGCAGGATTATGTCCCTACAATAGTGAATAGGTATGAGGACAGGAGGTGACTTGGCAACAGTTTATCTGTATTCTTTTAGAAATCAATTCAAAAAGTAAAATCCTTGACATCTTCACTGAAATTATTTCCATGAATTAGAATGATAGCCAATAGCAGGTACCATTTGTAGAGACTGCAAAAGCTAATGTAGCTGTCATGTACCTATGGCCTCAACTAAGCTGAGACTCTAATCAAAGGAGAAAGTCAGTTCCAACATTTGTCTTGATAGATAAAGAAACCTTTTTCAGATGCTTAAAAATAGGTTAAATTATGGGTGTGTATGTGAAAACACAACCATAGATAACTACTTTGTTTTAGGCCAGAAACTGACCTAAGGGGCATAGTTCAATTGCCTATAGAAGTCCTTGAGGTAAAGGTCTATTTTTTAGCCTCTTTCAACAACCTTGATATGTAGCCAACCTCCACCATTATATCAGAAACTGAAGGAGTGTATTGTGGTCTATCTAGGTCCTCAATCCTTTATTGTTATCAGTTCATGGGACACTCATACTATGTTCTTAGTGATGGCAACATAAACCTTCAGATTGATATACTGGTTAGCTCTCCACAAACAGGATTGGGTTAGAAATAAGATCAACCTGTTTACAAAAATGCACCTGAAGAAAGAAGGTTCATTTGACCCAGTGATCCCACGTCTAGGAATATATCCTAAGAAACCCAAAACACTAATCAGAAAGAATGTATGCATTTCTATGTTTGTGGCAGTAAGATCTAGAAGCAGCCCAAAAGCCCATCAGTAGATGAGTGGATAAAAAAATCTGTGGTAGATTTATACCATGGAATACTATGCAGCTGTAGAAAAGAAGGATCTCTTATCCTTTGAGACAGCATGGAGGAACCTGGAGAGTATTATGCTAAGCAAAATAAGTCAGTCAGAGAAAGACAAGTATCACATGATCTCACTTATATGTGGAATCCAATAAACAAAATAAACTCGAGAAAAATAGATTCAGAAACATAGAACAGACGGTGGAATCTCAGAGGAAAGGTGTGGATGGGTAGGTGGGAAGAGATCAACTGAAGAACTTGTATGCATATATACATAATCCATGGACACAGACAATAGAGTGATGGAGGCCTGGGGAGGGGGGAGGGGTGGCGAGGGCAGTCTAGAAAGAGTCAATGGGGGGGGGGAGAACATATGTAATACTTTCAACAATAAAGATTTAAAATAAAAATAAGAAAAAGAAAGAACTCTATACCCTTTCTTCACCCACTTCCACCCCATATACAAATGCCTGAAAGGAGGCACTGCAGGGTAGTCAGGCAGTGCTACTGTCTTCTAGGTTTCCTGGCAAGATTGGGAATAAAGTTCTTGGTGTCTCCAAAGAGGTAGCTTACAACTTTGAACTTCCAGCTCTTTCAGATCTCTATTTCTGAAGCAAATTTCTGCCAACATGTTCCAAAGCCTTCTGATTTCATTGTCACCTCATTTTTAAAAAGCAACAGCTTTATTGAGATATAATTCACATACTATAAAATTTGCTATTTTAAAATATATAATTCAGTGATTTTCAGTATATTGAGAAAGTTGTGTAACTATTCACATTATCTAATTCCAGAACATTTTTATCATCCCATAAAGAAACACAAACTTGTTAGCAGTTACTTTTCCCTCTTCCCACCTAGCTACTTCTATCTTTGTAGATTTGCCTGTTCTGAAAATTCTCATGTTAACTGCATTATTTTTTTTTTCTAAAAGTCATTTCCTAGACATTAGGCTAATGTTTCAGTTTTATTTTAAAACTGGCTTAGAGTATCTATATTCTTAGAGTTTGCTTTTCTGTAAAAACAGCACCACAATCATTTCATGTTCTAAAATTTTTTTCATCTATCCCTCTTCAATCTGTATTCATTGTCTTATCCAAGAGGCAGTATAAGATAGTGGCTAAGTGGGCTGTGTTCAGAGTCAGCAGACTTGTGTTGTATTTCAGCTCTGTGATCATGGGGCTCTGTTAAGTACTTCTCTGTACTTCAGCATCTGCATGTATAAAATGAGTATAGTAATAGTACCTACATCAGAGGGTTGTTGTGAAGACTGAAGAACTGAATAAATGTAAACACATGGCACAGTGCCTAAAAATTTGCTTATTCAATGATAGCTTATATCATTCCAAAGCTACAGAATATAACATAATTTGGATTGTGTGACAACATGAAGTCATGACAGATTCGGTATGACTTAGTTCAGCAATAACAAGAACATTGAAGCTATTGATATACATAGGTAATATTTTAGTTTCTTGTTCACTACTGCATTTTCATTGTGTCTGATCCAAAATTCATGTAATTACTTTCCTGAAGATCAGAAACTCGTTTCCCTTTTCATCCCAGATACAAGCTGAGATCTCTTAAGGCAGTGGGGACTACACAAAGACAGCAACACAAACAAGTGACCTAGTCAGTTGATTTGCATTCATTAAAGTCTCGACTGAAGTTTTCAGATGGTTTTCATGGCATAAGATCCAAGGGGGAAAAATGTTTTTGGTAGCAGGTCTTAGATTTTTCAGCTCCTATGAGAACTTGAGGGAAAATATATTTGCATTTTAGCTTGGATTTCACCAAGTCCTAGAAAACAAGTTTCTCTGAAAGAGAGCTATTTTTCTTTGAGAACTATCTCCACTATGCCGTGGAATATATATTAACTCTTCACCATTAGAATACAGTAATAGAAATGACAAGAACAGAAAGAATTCCTTCAAAAACAGTTGGTTTATGTGTTCTCAAACTCTCTTTAAAAAAAGAATAGTAAGGCATTGGAGATGAGACTTCACCCTTTTCAGAAAATGACACCACATGGAAAGCCGAATACATCTCTCTCTGCATGAGATGATATTAGTGGCCTAGAAATAGAACTTAGAAAAATGAAGCTCACAGTCGTAAATAGACAACTGAAGGTTTGGAAGTGCAGGGAGGGGATTTAATCAGGAAAACATTCTTTCAATTTTAATGGTTTTTCATAGCAAAGCCACTGAGGAGCTTTGAAAGAGGACTAATTAGCCCTAACCAGTTTGGCTCAGTGGATAGAGTGTCAGCCTGCAGACTGAAAGGTCCCAGGTTCGATTCTGGTCAAGGGCATGTACCTTGGTTGTGGGCACATCCCCAGTACGGGGTGTGCAAGAGGCAGCTGATTGATGTTTCTCTCTCATTGATGTTTCTAACTCTCTATCCCTCTCCCTTCCTCTCTGTAAAAAAAAAATCAATAAAATATATATTTTTTAAAAGAAGACTAATTAAAACAAAGGGACAGAGGGAGAAATAAATGATTCTTGTATCAGTGCTGTTGAAATGCAGGAAAAGTGCACTGGCATATTGCTTCTGAAGAAAATTATAAACCTGTTTGTGTGAACCATCTAATGGATACACCATTAGAATGTTTATTCTGGTTAGAACAGTGCCTCATAGGAAATGACCATGGAGGTGACCAACAGAGTAAGACATAATTTAATAGACTGTCTTAAGAGGTTTGTCTGCTGTTGAATTGGCTGCTTTCTCATAGCATGTGGATCTGGATTTTTTGTCAACTTTGCAGATTACTAAATCAGAGTGTTGCCTAAAATTTGGTGCTAGTAGCCTATGACAATTCAGTAGTGATGCAATTTTATAAGTAAGAGCACAAGCTTTGGCGTTAGATCTACCTGAGTTTTAGTTTCTTCTTTCTTCTTGGCTTCCCTTCCTCCCATAAGTGTTTATTGAGTGCTAAATAATATACAGGCACTGTGCTAAACAGTGGGGATATAATGTGGGAAAAAAACTAGGTATGGATTTTTCCCCTTTAGAGTTTATAACCTTGTTAGTGGATGAGCAAAAAATAAAATAAATACAAATTGTAGGAATTGCTATGGAAGAAGAAACAGCGTTTGGTGATAGGGGTAAACAGGGAGTGTGTAATCAGGTAGTATGGTAAGTTTGACTACTAACTCACTGTGCAAACTTACCCTCTCTTAGCCTAACATTATCTTACCTGTAAGCTAGGGGTAACAATATACCTTCTTTATACTGTGTGTGTGTGTGTGTGTGTGTGTGTGTGTGTGTGTGTGTGTGTGTGTGTGAAAATTTAAAAAGGTGATGGGCAAAGAGGGGGGAAATGGGGGACACCTGTAATAGTGTCAACAATAAAAAAGAAGCGATGCATAGGCAGTGCATAGGTCAGTTCTTGGCACTGAGTACAGCCATTGCTACTGCTATTCTATTATTAACAAGGTCTAGTGGCACTAAACCTTCTCTTCTCCAAACTAATACTCTAGGTCCTTTGACCATTCTTTTCCTAAAATGCTTTCCTGATCTCTTGCTATTTTGGTTTTTCTTCTTTGCAAACACTGAGGCTGGGGTTTTTAGTACTATTACCATAGCCTCATAACCTAACCCTGGGAGAGGACACAACTGAGGTTTTGAGAGAGTTTTCAGTGGCAAAGCTGAAATGCAAACATATTGGCAAGGTGAGCCTGTGTCAGAAAGCTAGCAAGATATTTATTGTTCAGTATTTCTCTAGTAACCTTTCAGTGTGGCTCACTTGATCAGTGGATGTTTTCCTTCCCAAGTTTAACCAAGATTATTTCTCCCTACTAAAAGCTATTTACATAGGAGCTGCAACATTTAATTACATTGATGTACAAATAACTAAGTTGGCTCACCATATGGGCTTGAACTAGGTGACTCCACATCCACATTGTTGGCTTTAGGCACCAAATGACTCTGGTGTGCATATATTAGTATGCTATGCGACTAGCAATATTTGTTTTCTCCAGTATATTTGTCCCATGGGAAAAACTGATAAGCCCACTTCTGTCTTTATTCCATGATGGGAGGAATAACCAACAAAATAGAAAACAGGATAATCACAGAAGTGGGGAAGAACTGACTGGGCATTAGTTCATAGAAAAGAAAAAAAAAAAGTCTGGGGTTTTTAGTGGGTTTCAAGATAATTATGTATTAAATGTTTTAGAAGCCACACAATGCTGTGGGCATGCTTCAGCTTCTTCCTCAGTAAAATAAGGTTAATAATATTCTTTGCTTCACAGGGTTGTGAAGGATTAAGTGAGTTCATAAATGAGTGGTTCTTGGAACAATGCCTTTTATGTCACAAGTATTCAAAAAGTGTCATTGTCTTAGAATAGGAGATTAAGTCTGTGCTTATCAAAATCTGTGCTCCAGATCAAGGGAAGTGACGAAATCTGTTGCATGCAGTGCAGGCCAAAGAGTTAGGTTCAGTTCTTGGTGACATACAGTCATGTTTTGTTTGTACAACCAAGTATTATCTTATTTTACTACTAGAGGCCTGGTGCACAAAAATTTGTGCACTGGGGGGGAGGGGTCCCTCAGCCCGGCCTGTGCTCTCTTGCAATCTGGGACCTCTCAGGAGATGTCCACCTGTTGGCTTAGCCCTGCTCCCCAGGGGATCAGGCCTACGCTGGCAGCCAGACATCCCTCTGGCAGCCTGGGAGCCCTCAGGGGATGTCCAATTGCCAGCACGGAGCAGGCCTAAGCTTCAGTCGGACATTCTTAGCGCTGCTGAGGAGGCAGAAGAGGCTCCCACCACCACCACTGTACTGGCAGCCATCAGCATGGCTTGTGGCTGAACAGAGCTCCCCCTGTGGGAGTGCACTGACCACCAGGGGGCAGCTCCTGCATTGAGCGTCTGCCCCCCTGGCAGTCAGTATGTGTCATAGTGACCAGTCAATCCCAGTGGTTCTGCTGTTAGGGTCAATTTGCATATTATCCTTTTATTATATAGGATAGAGGCCTGGTGCATGGGTGGGGGCTGGCTTGTTTGCCCTGAAGGGTGTCCCAGATCAGGGTGGGGTTCCTGCTGGGGTGCCTGGACATCCTGGGTGAGTGACTGATGGCTGTTTGCAGGCTGGCCACATTTCTTTCAGGGAAGGGGTCCTGCTGGGGTACCTGGCGAGCCTGGGTGAGTGGTTGATGGCTGTTTGCAGGCTGGCCATGGCCCTTTCAAGGTGGGTGTCTGCCCCTGAGATGCCTGGCCAACCTGGGTGAGTGGCTGATGGCTGTTTGCAGATTAGCCATAGTCCCTTCAAGGTGGGTGTCCTCCCCTGGGGTGCCTAGCCAGCCTGGGTGAGTGGCTGATGGCTGTTTGCAGCAAGGCTTGCTAGAAGCAGGTATCTGGCATTTATTTATCTTCTATAATTCAAATTTTGTTGCCTTGAGCAGAGGCCACAGCTAGCCAAGGCAGGCGAGAACCTTAGCTTCCTCCATTGCCAGGGCAAGCCTCCTGTTTGTTCCTGCTCCATGGCTGCCTGCTGCCATCTTGGCTGGGTTAATTTGCATATAGTCACTCTGATTGGCTGATGGGTGTGGCTTAGGTGTAGAGGAATGACACCAATTTGTATATTACTCTTTTATTAGATTAATTAAGCTCCCGATTTATTCAGATTTTACCAGTCTTGTTTGCAAATTGTGGTAAACTACTAGTATACATAATGAAATGTATCACTTTAGTCATTTTAAGTGTATACTTTAATGGCATTAAGGATATTCACATTTTTGTCTAACTATCTTCACCACCCATCTCCAGAACTTTCTGATCTTCCTCAACTGAAACTCTGTACCATCAAAAAATACCTCCCCATTCATCTCTGCCCCCTAACCTTGGTAATTATAATTCTTATTTCTGTATTTATAATTTTGATTACTCTTGGCACCTCATATAACTGGAATAGAAAAATATTTGTCCTTTTGTGTCTGACATTTCACTTAGCATGATGTTTTTTTCAAAGTTCATCCATGTAGTAGCATGTGTAGGTATTTTCCTTTTTAAGGCTGAGTAGTATTCCATTGTATGGATACACCACATATGTTTATCCACTAATCTGTTCATGGACATTTGGATTGTTTTTTACCTTTTGGCTATTTTGAATAATGCTGCTATGAACATGGGTGTACAAATCTGTTTGAATCCCTGCTTTAAAATCTATGGGGTATACACCCAGAAGTGGAATTACTGGACCATATGGTAATTCTTTGCTAATTTTTAAAAACTGCCATACTGTTTTCCACAGTGGCTTAACTATTTTATATTTCTACCAGTAATGAATAAGTGTTCCTTTTTCTCACCACTGACTACTTTTAAAGACTTTCAAATTAGTTGCCAACACATAAAAAGGAAATCTCACATCTGTCAACACTATTTTCCTTTATGTCGAGGGCTGAGGGCAGGATGCTATTTGCTTTCACTCCAGATTGTAGGTGTAGGAAGTAGCACCAAGGCCAAGGAATAGAGGTTCTAAGGAAGTGAATCTGGACTCAGTTTGAAGCACTTGCAGCACAGTGGGCTTCCTTGGAAAGTAGAGTTACCAGTCATCTCTTGGGGCCTTATCTGTCAATGTTATTGCAGAGAAGATTGGTGAGCTCTGGGGAAGTCTGAAATAGAAGGCCTCTTGGCCTCATCCAATTTATTAAAACACATTACACACTAGAAATACAATTAAGCAACAGGAATGGTTTCATGAATGCTTTAGAACATCATGCTTTTTAATCACTATGCCTCTACTCTGTAGGATATTTCTATTTTAATAATTGGAAACATTAAGACCCCAAGAATGAATCTGTCTCTCAAGCCCCCAATAACAAATCTATCTCTAAAGGAAGAATTTTTAGGGATTTATGTATGGGCACTATAAGAACATTTTGGCTGCAATAGCTCATTACCTAATTCATCTATAAATTCTGGTTGTAATAACTTATAAGAAACCTTTTTTAATATTCTTGGTTAAATTTGAGGTCTATAATCTTGCTTTCCTGCTTTCCCCTACTTCCTTGGCTTTGCCATGCAAAGCTTTCCTACAATGATGAATGGATCCTATTTTTAATGGACTTGTGAAGATGGAAGATATGATTGATTTAGAGGGCTCTAAAATAGAATTGTCTCCTTAGGGATGTTTATTTTAGTATAAAGGGAATAAGAAATCCTCTCCAGCATCTGTAGGATGAGGAATTAGCTCATTTCCCTTAATGGCAGTGGGACAGCCCATTGATATCCTCTATAATAAAAGGGTAATATGCAAATTGACCCTAATAGCAGAACCACTGGGAATGACTGGTCACTATGACACACACTGATCACCAGGGGGCAGACTCTCAATGCAGGAGCTTTCCCCTGGTGGTCAGTGCGCTCCCACAGGGGGAGCTCTGCTCAGCCACAAGCCAGGCTGCCAGCTGCCAGCACAGCAGTGGTGGCGGGAACCTCTTCCACCTCCTCAGCATCACTAAGGATGTCCTACTGCAGCTTAGGACTGCTCCCCACTGGCAAGTGCCATCCTCTGAGGGCCCCCAGGCTGCCAGAGGGATGTCTGGCTGCCAGCTTAGGCCTGATCCCCTGGGGAGTGGGGCTAAGCCAGCAGGTGGACATCTCCTGAGGGGTCCCATATTTCAAGAGGGCACAGGCTGGGCTGACGGACCGCCCCAAGTGCACAAATTTTTGTGCACTGGGCCTCTAATCTATTCATAAATTGAACGCATCTTGTTGCTTGTTTCAAAGTCTTTGGCCTCAGCATACTTAATGAGAAATTTAATCCTGTAGTCATTTACTAGTTGTGTGAAGAGTTAATGATCCATTCTTGACAACAAGGATCCTCCAGAACTTTATTAGCCTTGAAATCATTAGCTCTCATTAAACATTAGAAAAATTGACATTTCTTGGCCAGAAATGCCACTGGTCAATGCCACCCTAAGGGAAAGGAGATTAGAGAATGAGATGAGGACAGAGAGCAGAATATATACAAAGTTTTCATTGCCTATGATCCCAGGGAATCTGAGTACTAACAGTGCAGAAGTCTCTTGGCCTCCTGCCCTCCTGCAAGAGTCTGAAATAGTGGCAGTAGGCAGTGTCTGAGAGTTCTTCAAAAGTAAGAGCCCTGAGGATACCCTAAGTTTGTGAGGCACATGAATATAGAAGGTGGGGACAAGAAGAGGCCTGAACCTAAGAGGACCTTGCCTTTTTTCATTATAAGTGACCTGATGTCACTCTTTCATTTGTCTCTACTTCCCAATAGGCAGTAAAATGCAGTTTTAAGAACTCTTAACTCCAGAGAGCAGCTGGGTTCCAATGTCAGCTCTCATCCAATTCTTTAACCTCTTTGGATTTTAATTTATTCATCTGTTAGTGGGGGAAATCATGACAGCAGGCCACATAAGATTGTTGTGAGTATCAAATGTGATAATGCACAAAAGAAACAACCAAATGTTGCCTAAGGAGAAAAGAATATGCCCATAATATTTTCTGCCAATAGTACAGTATATACACAATAAAAATCTAATTGCTTTGCTTACCACAGAAGTAGCCTTAAAGGAGCTTAGGTAGTATGATTCAAAATTATTAGACAGTTACCCTGCATGAAATATTTTCTTTATTCTCTATTACAGTGAAATTTCATTAAGATTTCATTTTTTTGTCTACTTTCTAGTCTTCAGAAGTACCTTGCAAAAATGAAAAGAAAAAAGGAAGAAGGAAACCTCTGTGGGAGAGAATACTGTAAGCCATTATGAGACAATTCATCAATTAAACAAAAACTTTTATTGAGGGTTAATTGACAAGAGCTATAAATAACCTTTTGGGAACAACATCTAGGCTAAGGATTGGAAGAATCAGAAGTATCTGGAAATGGATAAGGAAATGAGGGATGAAACAAATATTGCCAATCACACATCTTTGCCCAGTAGCTCATCAAGAGTTTAGAACATTTAGGGAAGCTGGTAATTTTGGTAAGAATGAAAGTGAACAATAAAATGTTTATAAGCCAGGGACACAACCTCTGTGTGTCTTTTCCTTGGCTGAGATGAACTAACCTCTCAATGTCTTAGTTTTCCTGTCTCTGGGATGCTGGTCTGCATTGAACCATCTACCAAGATGCCAAATAGTCAGGCTATGTGTTGCTAGCTGGTACCGAAGTCAAGCTGCTTTTCATGTTTTTCCATCTGAGCAAAGAAGGAGGCAGCTGTCACATGACCAGAGTGTGAAGGTCAAGAGCCAATCTAGCTACCCGAAGGCCTTTTCCCATAGGGTCTGACTCTGGAACACTTTGTGTGTGTGTGTGTTTAATTTCTTCCCCTATTTTCTACTGCCTGCCTACTGGCAACTGGTATTCCCAGTCCATCTGCACCCAAATTCAGTATCCCTCAGTTAAAGAAAAAAGTAGGTTAAGCCATTTAAATCTTTAGCAAAATTTTCCCACTAGTGGTTGATCTCCGTGATACTTTCACAGACATATCTGGGTGTGATATGATTCTAGTTCTTGATTTATAATAAAAATTCAATGGAAATCTTGGTTTCTGATTAGATATTCTACCTCCAACTTAAGTAACTACCTGTGTTACTAGCTATTTGGTTACCAGCTCTGGGGTGAATATCTGAGTGCCTGGAAATTGCTATAGATGTAGATGGTTATGGCTGACAGTGTCTGAAATTCATGTTGCTTTTACCAGCTTTTGCATTTTAATCCTGTTATTAACAAATAAGGACAGAAGACCAGTTTTCCTTTTAAAATTCATTTTAGGAGCTACTACATTGTGATTTTCTCTTTAAGAAGTAAGCCAAAGCCCTGGCTAATGTTGATCAGTGGTTGAAGCATCAGCCTGCACACCAATGGATCGTGGATTTGATTCTTGGTCAAGGGCACATACCTGGGTGTCAGATTCTATCCCTGGCCTTAGTCCAAGCACATGTGGGAGGCAACCAATTAATGTCTGTCTCACATTGATGTTTCTCTCTCTCTTCTCTCTCTTTCCCCCCCTCCCTCCCTTCTACTCTCTAAAAATCAATACGGAGAATATGCTCAGGTGAGGATTAAAAAAAAGTAGGCAGCATACATTCTGCTACCACATTAGCACTATCCAGTGGATAATAAACTAAACATGGCTTAGGCCTTTTATAATGGTACATGTCTGTATGTTGTGCTGAGGAGTGTGCTAGAGCAGTGGTCTCCAAAATGGTGTACTGAAAGAAAATATTAGAAATTCTAGTGATATATTAACTTTCATTAAATGAAAGGAATTAGGATGCACTGATATTTGATATTAAAGTTGAATATTAAGTATTTAGTGTTTATATGAGATAGTCTCATGTCATCTAAGATTTACAGGGTATCCTGAAGAAAGGCTAATAATTCCACAACTAGAAAGTTATTGATTTGCATTCAGAACATAGCAATTTACACACGTCCAGATCAGAGAATTTATTAATCATATTAACTTATTCTAATTAAATAAACCCCACAAAATGGATATGTGGCTTAATAAATATTTCTTCAAAGCAATTGTGAATTGAAGATCATACTTATAAGCACAAATGAGCAACAACAAAAAAAGAACTGGCACCTTTCCTATTTGTGGTACGAACTTTTCATCAGCTATTGATTTATCATAAAATAGAGATGGTCTAATACATTTGGAAAAGCAGTGTCCATTGTCATCCTACAGCTGGAAGGCTGGGGAGGGTTGGGGGGGAGTTAAGAGATCAACTGAAAGACTTGCATGCATGCATATGAGCATAATCAATGGACACAAGAAATTGGGGGGTAGGGGAGGAGGAGGGAAGGTCAAGGGGAAAAAATGGAGACCTATCTATCACTTGTAGTAATACTTTAAGCAATAAAAAGGGGAGGGGAGGAGAAAGAGTCTATTTTTGTAAACTTAGATAATGTACAATGATTGGTTTAAATTAAAACTAGTATTTTTATGGAGAAAAAAAATCTCCTGGGCTCAAAAAAAATAGATGAACAAATAAAGAAATTATGCATATAAAAAAAGAAGTGTCCAAAAGCAAAACAAAATTATTAAGAAGAGTTTTCAAAAAAAACTGTCGATTATTATTAATGATCATATCTTATCCTAAGTGTACATTTTGCCTTAAGATATTAGTGAATCATAATGGAGCATGCACAAAACTTATAGATAAGCAAATTTACATACGTTTGGACATATCTTCCAAATTTTTTTGTAATGCAGTGTATGATCCTGCCTTTTTGCTGGTTGTAGCTCTGGTTAAACTGCTAGAAACTTAATCCTAAGAATTGCTTAAGATAGAAAAATCTTCCTTCCTCCACATCTTCTCCCCTTCTCTTCCTCTTGCTTTACTCCATCTCCTCCTTCTCTGTTTGTTTTCCCATTCTTAGTTCCATATTATCCCAATATTTCTATCACCATCTCCACCTAGTCTGTCAAATCAACAATCTTCCCTCTGTATTATCAGTTATATTTACTCATTAAAAACTCATAGTAGTTTTATAGTCTGGCTCTCAATACTAATATTTCTCTTCAAAGGGACTCTGCCCCCTTTTCTTAGGACATAATTAATTTTTAAGTAATCCTGTAAAATAATGACTTCTTTAAGAATAAGGTCCAATTGTTTCTCTAGTCTACATTGTATTGCTGATTTAAAAAACATTTCTCCTTATAGGCTCATAGTATTGTATATATTTTTAAAAGAACTATAGTCAAGCTGAATACATGGCCCAATTGAGGCAATGGTGACACTATTAATAGTAAAGTAAGTAATCATTCAATTCATTGAATTCAAAGGGATTTCAAGGTGGTCTCCAAATAACAGAAATAATGGTTTGATTGTATATTAATCAGGAGTATTTCAGTTATGTGTAAGAAAAAAACACTTCAAAGTTGCTTAGGAAGAAAAATTGACTCATATAACTAAACAGTCCAGAGATATATTTGGTATCAAGTATGGTTGGATCAAGGTGTTCCATCCAGACCATGAGTAATATGTTTCTATCTCTGGGTTCTGGCTTTCTTTATGTCAGTGTTTTTCTCAGCCAAGTTTTTCTCAAATGCTGAGAAGATGGGCATGGACATCTCTAGACTTACATATTACTAATGTGTTAACCCTATCAGTAATTTCAATTAATGTATTAAGGTTTACTCTTGTTGTCTATACCTAGGATACTTGCTTTTCCATGAAATCAGGGAATGAAGTCAGCCTTATCCAAACAACATGAACCTGAGAGTCAATGACTTAATTTTTTTCTTGATTTTATGTAAGCTCACTAGACCCACAAAGACTGAAGTTGTGACTTAAAAACATTGATATGAAGGTTATTAATCTCCCTGTGTTGTCTTGGAAACAAACATTAAGATATTTAGTATCTCCCCAGAAATTCCCAGCTCTCTTTTCACCTCACCTGTTAAAGTGGGTTGTCTTACAACTGGGGATAGGACATATGTTCTGAAGTCCTGGAAGTTCAACTGCGGAGGGAAATCTTCAATAATGTTTTTACTCTCATTAAGTCCAAATTGAACATATTATGATAAAAGTGTTGATATATTATGAAAACAGAATTATTGACAAATTTCAGCAGGGACTGAAGCATACACAGCATGATGAACACTGCTCCTTGGGCTGAAATTTTGCAAACAGCCTGAATTGTGTGTGGGAAAAGGGAAGAAGGGTCAGGAGATGAGATTATCATCACTAGGATTTTTTCTGACTATTCAAGCTGTCATTTGTTAATTGTATTTAGTTCTCATTGCTGTTGGCAAAGAAGGGCATCTGGAATTATGAATTTAAAATCTTCCAGCTTTTAAATTCATTTTAACCAATGACTGATTAGCTAGCACAATTGGTTTTGTTTTGCATTTTAAATAGCTTTTTTGGCTTTGTTCCATCCCCTAATACAATATAGATTATTCCCTGACAGCATGGAAGAGCTAATAAAATTATTGAGTTTCCTTAGACACGTTTTATATTATCTACTTAAAAGAATTCTATTTCCTTGCTGTAATTTAATCTAACTTGGACCATAACTATCTTAAATGATACAGTTTAAAGACAAAAGGATAAACTGTAGATGGGCTAAGGTGCTTGCTACCTGTGCCTTCCCTGTGAGACAGCATATGCTGTGTAATCTATGTCAAAGGTTACAGCCTCCAGTTCTGCATCTTTATATCCCTAGGGATGTTTGTGGATAGCTTCAGCCTATTTCCATTGATGTTTCTGTTATAATACTTATAGAAAGAGGTCATGAGGTTGATATTTATTTCATTTTCTACCTCCTAGTAGGAACTTCATTGGGACTATTCCAGCAGACTCTGTCCCAAGTTCGAAACTCTGCTTGATAAGGTCTTTCAGGCTCTCTCTGTCCTACCCTATCATTCACAATAGTGTACATTACTATTTTCTTTCAGCAAGTCCTTCTTTATATCTGATTTAAGTTACTGACAGTGTAACTTAGTGCTAACTTCTCCTTAATAGAGATTTACAATGTTAACCATTGAAACCTGTAAAGAACTTTTGTGAGTTTATTTGAGCCAAACTGTCGACATCTGCTGGGAGGGAGAACCTCAATAAATTGAGATAATGCTCCAGAGAATTGCGAGTTATATCTGTATTTATACACTGCAACCAAAGGAAAGGGACATAGATGGGTTACATGAAATCCATTGGTGATAGACTACAGAGGTGGGAAAAAGCAAAATGGGGAAAACCCTGGGATTGGATAAAAAGTAAAATGATAGACACATACTCAGGTGGGTGCAGGAACAATTAACATGATAATGAAGGAATTTGTGGTATTTGTCCTGGTGCCCAGCACATTAGGTTGTGCCTCAAGGGGTCTAGAAAAAGGGAAGTTACAAGTTACCCAGACATTTCAAAGGGTATGTTATTATAGATGCAAAAAGACAGATAGGCTCAGTTAAGGTAAAGGCTGACCTTGTCAATGAAGATATCAGCCTAGGATATAACTACCCACTATAACTACTTTTAGTTAAAGTTTAATTTCAGACAATCCTTTGTGGCTACTTTAAGTCTCTGAGTTTGCAAGACCACCATGCAGACCTCCTCTGAGCTTGTCAGGTTAGCATGTGGCCCCTTTAGTCCACAACAATTTTATCTTCCTTTTCATGTGATGAATTATAAATGATGCCTTATAATTCCTGGAAACCACAGACAAGTCATTCTTCAGTCTTTCCTGATAAAACTGTTCCATTTCCTTTATTTTTTCCTTTTAGACATTAGATTTTAACATGTGTTAATAAGCTATCTACTCTCCTTGTCCCTTCCCCCACTGGTTCTTCACATGCTTTGAAGTTGTGGAGCCCAGAATTGGTGCCTATTGTAATAGCCAGAATAGGTGCAGACAAAGACTTCTGGGGAATCAGGGAAAGACAGTCAATCTGACTGAGAATCATGCCAGTAGAGACATGGCCCATAAAGGGAAATAATGCAACTCTGTAGTTTGGGTAACATCAAATGAGCTTGGAGAATTGCACTATTTGTATGAATAATACAAATAATTACAAACCTTTCAGATTATTTCAGAAAATTACATCAGTCACTCACAGCAGGGATATTTATGCTTCCCACTCATTCATATGTCACCTCAGTGCAAGCTAGCTCTCACATTGGTCACATAAAACAATCACAACAGTTTCCATTCCCAGGTCGGTGATAGTTTGGTGGAGGGAATCAATGTTGTAGTCTCCATCTCCCAATTTTATTTTCATTAAGCAAGTAGGCAGAGTCTAATTTAGCAACGAAAATAATTTCTGGCCTATAGCCCTCAGGACTGTTTTACTTTTGGACTGGCCATTTATTTATTTAACTGACGTATGTAGTTTTTCTTATGTGCCAGGTACTGTTCTAAATGCTTTATAAATATTTATTTATGTAATCTTCATGAAAATCCCAGGAGGTAGTTATTAATAATAGCCTCATTTTACAAGATAAGTAATGTGTAGCACAGATTTAATAAATAACTTGCTTGAGGTCACAGCATTAATAAGTGGCAGAACAGGGATTTAAACTGAGGCAGTTTGATTCCACGACCTGTTTATCTACTATACTTCTCTGCCTTTTAAAATTTATTCTCAATCCCACCTTCCAAGCCTACCTCTTCTCCAAGACTAGACTTTGATCTCCCTTAAACTCTTGTTTTTCCAGTAATTTTCTCTGGCACATTTTTCATGTACATAATGCATGATGATTCGGGGAGGGGGGTGGCAGGGAGAAATCACCCTGTTTAAATGGTAAGCTCTCTTTTACTTTGTGCATTTTGTTCTTGTGCTCTTTTTTGCCACCTTCATTAGGTTAAAAGGTTTCTTTCCAACTGTTTAATCAATTGCTTTCCCCATGGTAAAAAGAGAAAACCTGGTGAGAAATTCGAGCGATTCTGTTTATTTCTCAGATGGCTGTGATTGGCACGGGCAGAGAGCCTTGCATTTTGCTCTTGCTTCCACTACCTACAGTGCCTGTATACTTGAAGTGAAACAAACAAAATGCTCCAGATCAACTCCAACAGAATCTTGGTTGGAAGGAGGGTGGATCTTGTAAAGATAAAGATTCCTGGGCTCCACTCCAGACTAATAGCACATATTGGCACACATATTAGCAACCTCCCCTTCAATGATTCTGATGCATACCTGCTTGAAATCCACTGCCCCAGGAAGATTTGTGAATTACAAGGCTGCATAATTAACATAGAGCTTTTGCAGGGGAAAAAAGTAGATGTCCTGGTTCCATCCCTAGAGAGTTGGTGCAATGGTGTGCTGATAAATGTTTGACAACCATCTCTGTAAAAGAAAGAAAAGAATTCTAATTTGTAGTATTTGCCAATTTCCAGGTGTAAATATTCCCACCATGATTTATTTCCAACTACATATGTGAACTCAGAGTTGGGAAGGCATGTGCACAGTTGGTTCTTGCAAGCCAGGACAAGCTGACATCTACACACTGAAAGGGTGAATGTGAGACGGTGTGAATAGAAGTTGACAGTAAAATAGTGGTATTGAATGCAGCTAGTAGGTGACAGAGCTGGAATTTGAACTTAGCTTTTCTCATTCTCAAGACCATGCCTTTAACCCCTGCATTTTTCATGCATTTATGAATATTATAGCCAGTTTCAGGAATATCATTTCCCTTCAACTTTATCTGTGAAAATTATGTTTATTTTTCAAAAACCAAGTAAGTGGCAATTTCTTCACCAAAGCCTCCCCTGTGTCACTTTTTTCACTCTCAACAGATGTGTACTTTCACATTGCTATAGGATGGGTTATGGAGAGACACCACTATTGGAAGTGTGTACTTTAAGCAGATCCACCCTTCTTAAAATAGGGTAGTGTGGTGCAGGAAAGCAGTGGGGCACAGTAAAAAGGGTATGGGTTTTTGATCTAGACATACAAAAACCCAGACCACAGCTCTAATTCTGATCAGCTGTATAGAGATAAAATCACCTCTTTGACTTTACAATGGGGATAAGCACAACCCTGCAGGATCACTATAAAGATTAGTGGTAATTTATGGGAAGTGCCAGGCACATATTAAATGCCCAATAAACGATGGCTATTGTTTTTCCCGTGTTTGCCCTACACTAAAAAATGCCACTCATGGCTTTGAATCCTAATTTATTTGATATGAAAGACACATCTTACAGCATAGCTTTTTCTTTATCAAACTTGAATGCCATTTCTCCACTCACCTGACATGAAGGGCAGCATTTGAGCTTGTCTTTGGTGACTCTCAGACTCTCCCTGGCTTTGGTCAGGGCTGCTAACCCATGCAGGAACTATGTCCTTAGTTGTCCTTTACCCAGCTAAGTTATAAATGGAAGACTTGCCTGATATCCATTCACCCCTCCTGCCTCATTTTTGTGGCTGTCGGGGAGGTGAGTAAGAAGAAGGGATAAAGTCGGGATTGAGATGGGGCTCATGTCCTATAGTACCAGTGTGTCAAAACTCACTTCCCAAGCCCTGCAGCCTTTTAAGCGGCAATCAGTCTCTGTGGGCTGATGAAGCAATAAAGTGGTTGTCAAACAAACAGCTATTACCAACCCATGAACTCAGCCTTTGGCCTACAGGCAGGAAAGAGTCTGATGTGTCTGGAGTTCACAACAGTAGGCCTGGATCCTCCAGGGTGATGATTGTAAAGCTGGTGTGCTGGAGAATATGCAATTCTACAGTACTATCTGCTGTCTAAAATCTTTCTGGAATGATCTTTAAGGCATTATTGAAGGCTGCTGTTCAAAGTGTGATAGTTATTGGTGGGGTCATTATCTGCTATTGACACCTATGCAGAAATGAGTTTATCAGTTTAGTCAGTCATCCAGAAAAGCAGAATGAGATTCAGAAAAGTGAGGTTTAAAATTGTGACTAGGAGGGGATGACTGGGTCTCAAAACTGGGCAGGGTTACCTAAGGACTTGAATACTAGGGTGGGAGAAGAGGGAAAACATTGGGAGTGCTATAACTTAAGAGACAAACTTTCTAGAAGATGTCATCTTACCTGAGGCTGATTCTGGGTCTCAGTTTCAGAGAAGTTTCAGAATTGCCAAACCGCAAATTGTTGGCCTGCACAGAGCAACAATAGATAATGGTGTGACAATACTTGGACATACTGGTATTTAGTTGCTGACAGGCCATGGACTGGGAGGTTGCAGAGTTGTATTTCAAAAGGCTTTTTCAATGCTCACTCTTTCTACCTGTGGATGGCAGGGATCCTGGGAACATCACTGAGTCAGAACTAAGGATTTGAGTAACACTGAGGAAGGTCAATGCTGATCCCATTTCCTAGAAGCCCTCTGGTTGAGGAGAGTGGTAGCTGGTGAGGACAGGAACCCAGGATCGTGATTGGCTTTGGTTTAACTTCTTTCTTATAGGCACAAATTCAAAGAACCACTTTCATTGTAACAGACTGAAGTCTGTGAGGGATATGTTTTCTCTCCATGTAATTCTAATTTTATCTCAACAAGATCTGATTATTTGGAAATTATCTCAGAAAAAAATTCAGATCAATTTACTAAAACCAAACAACCACACCCAGAGTCTTCCATCACTGACTTCATAATAAAGACAAAATGCTAGACACCCAAACACTCTCTATGAGATGAGTGAAGCTTGATATTTATGGCAAAAAACGTGTCCCCTCTAGGGGACATAAGTACCTTCACAAGCATTCAACATCATTAATCCTCATTCAGCTTACTGATTATCTTGTCCACTCCTATTCAGTCTCTGGAGGAATGATATTTTGCTTACTTTGTCCCTCTTATTGCAAGTGCTAAGCTGTTCAGTCCCATTTGTAAATATTTACTGAGTATCTATGATGGGTCATGCATTATGCCAAGCACTGATGCTAAAAGTACAAATAGTTATAATCATTACAATTTATTGATAACTGAATGTGTGCCAAATATTTTAGACATATTTTCTCTTAAAAACTCCCAATAGCCCTATAGATATAGGGACTATTATTATTACCATTTTACTGCCGAGAAAACTGATGCACAGAGAGGTTAAACATCTTGCTCACAGTCATAAGTGGTAGAATTAGGCCTTTAAACCTAGTTTTCCTTGGCTTGAGTAAAATCTTTTATTCTATTACTAGGGGCCTGGTGCACAAAATTCATGCACTGGGGGGCCTGGTGCACAAAATTCATGCTCTCAGCCCAGCATGCCCCCTCTCACAGACTGGGAGCCTTCAGGGGATGTCCTACTGATGGCTTAGGCTCTCTCTGCAGGAGGCAAGCTGGCTGATCAGGGGAAGGTGCCAGTCCCATTACCCTGTTGCTGCAGCCATTGCCAGCCACTTCAGCCACCAAGGTGTTTTCATCAACATGGACTCCAGTCCCTTCACCATGAAAAAATGACAACTTTCTTTAGGCATTTTTAAGATGTGTCTTTCATAGGATATGACATTTCTTTCTTTCTTTTTTTTTTTATCCTCACCTGAGGATATGTTTCATTGATTTTTAGAGAGTGTGGAAGAGAAAGGGAGAAACAGAGAGAAACATCAATGTGAGATGGACACTTTGATTGCTTGTCTCTTGCATGAGCCCTGACCTGGGGCCCGGCCAGGGAGGATCCTCAAACCTAGGTATGTGCCTTTGATCATAATCGAACCCAGACCCTGCAGTCGCAGGCCGAGGCTCTATCCACTGAGCCAAACTGGCTAGGGTAGGATATGACATTTCTTAGCCCATCCAGCAGCAGACCTTCGTTTTTTCCTCCAGGAGTGTGGTAGAAAAACCCTAGGTTACCTTCTTGGATCTTATAACCCAAGTTACCAAGAACACTGCAACTAGCGGCATACAGGGAGCTTAGCCAATCAGCAGTAAGAAAAGGTGTTTAAACTCAAACTGGTTTGGCTCAGTGGATAGAGTGTTGGTATGCAGACTGAAGGGTCCCAGGTTTGATTCTTGTTAAGGGCATGTACCTTGGTTGGGGGCACATGCCCAGTGGGGAGTGTGCAGGAGGCAGCTGATTGATATTTCTCTCTCATCGATGTCTCTGTCTATCCCTCTCCCCTCTTCTCTGTAAAAAAATCAATAATATGTATATTTTTTTAAAAAAAAAGAAAAGAAAAGGTGTTTCCTCTGCAGTTCATGTGCAGAGGACCCCCTGTGTTATGTCCACTGGGCTAGGAGCATGTCCTCACCACTGGGAAGGCACACCCCTGAGGCAAGCACCCTGCCCAGTGCATTGTGGGTGCCGGGCTGGGGAGCGTGCAGAGACCCTGGGTTGTGTACGTGGTTGCCGCCCCTGGGGGCACACCTCCCAGACCAGCAGCCCCATGTTGTGGGTGCCGGGCTGGGGAGTATGTACCCGGGCCACCACTTGGTGCCAGTGCACATGCAAGTGGCCATGGGACAAGAACATCTGCTTGGTGCCTTTGCCCATAGGCTCGGAGTGGCTGGGGTTGTTCTTCAACCTCGGCTACTCAGGGCCTACAAGCTAAGGGCAGCCTGGGTTCTGAGGATGTTCCCAGGACCCAGGCCACTTGGCACCTGTGTATGCAAATTAACCTACCATCTTTTTTGGGTTAATTTGCATACTCACTCCTGATTGGCTGGTGAGCATAGTGAAGGGACAGTCAATTTACATGTTTCTCTTTTATTATATAGGATGTACATTACTTTGATAAGGGCCTTGGCTTAAATCATGTGATACAAAAAACCCTATAAGGTAAGTATTGTTATTCCTTTTATTTTACAGGTGAGTAGACTGAGACTAGGAGGGGTTATGTGACCTGCCTGAGGTCATATGAGGAATCAGTGGAAGGTCCAGGAGTTAAACCCTGGTAGTCAGATTCCAGAGCATATATGCTTAACTGCTGTGTTCCACCACCTCCTTGAAAGCAATCTCTGATTATTACATAAGGAAGAAAAGGCCAGTGAGATTATCAGTGACAACAAGACAGGGAAAACTATAATCAGAAGCCCCTGTAGATGATCTTGGGATTGGTAGGTATTGTAATTCAGGTGGACCAATGGAATGCCAGAAAGGTTACAAGGAGCAGAAAGCAGGTAACTTAGGTTCAAGTACAGGTAATAAAGCCCAGAAATGTCAGCTAAGGCTGGTAATAGCATACTGTATTTTCCAGCGTATAAGATGACTGGGTGTATAAGACAACCCCCAACTTTTGAGAAGATTTTCCTGGGTTAAAAAGTCCATACAGAGACCATATGTAGCACAAAAAGGAGCTGACTGGAGACACTTGTGGTCTCCGTCCAGTTCCATTGATGACCCCCGACTTTTGAGAAGATTTTCCTGGGTTAAAAAGTCGTCTTATATGCCAGAAAATATGGTATATACATTAAGTAAAGAGATTATAGCAGTTATCTTCACAGAAGTCAGGAGATATGGGTCCTAATCTGAGCCCTACCATCACCTCCCTGGAAATAGCAGGCAAGTTAGATCTCTTCGGGACTCAGTTTTCCATGAGTAAAATCCAAATTAGAGTCACTACTCTGTATATCTTACAGAGTTATTGTGAAGATAAAAGAAAATAAAATAAAATAATCGAAGTGCTGTTCAAATGTTTTCATTTACATTAAATTCATTTTGGGGGTAATTAGAACCATTTTCTATATGTTTTCACATCATATAGGCATTGCCTGAGTTTATCTGACACTTGGTGATTAATGGACCCAAATATTGTCTTTAGAAATATTTAGAAATGAGAAACAGGTGTCTCCCTGGCATCTTACACTGAGTGATCTAGGCATAAGGCTGAACTGATATGCCATCATTTTTACTGTTGACTCATGTTTTTAAATTGCTCATTTGATTAAAGTGAATATATTGGAGTGGGCTTTCCTAAATTTGACAGAAAATTCCCTCTTTCCTTTGTTTCTTGAGCTGTTTACTATAATTTTTCTTGACTCCCCATCCAAGTTACAAATTTAATACCCTAACCTAGCCCCCACCTTCCCCAGTACTTAAGGGTAACTGAGCTAAGACCCAAAATCCTTACCCTATTTTGGACCTAGTTCTCAGGAAAGGGAGATGCAGATATTATTACAGCCACCATCACCACTATTTACAAAGCAGTAGGAAGAAAAGTCAACTACTCATTTTAAAGTCTTCAGCTTCTTTGGGACAAAAAAAAGTAGTAACCATGTAGTAGTATTTAATCACCCATTTGGACTCAGAAGCACATTAATTTATTTTGGTGGGCATAAAGGGGAGAAGAGGCTTCACTCCTACTTCCCATTGGTCATCTCTGTCACCCAACAATCATTCACCTGCCAACAGAGTGTGTACTCACAGAAAGATCAGTAGCATACTTGAGCATGCTACTGAGAGGAAAATAAAGAAAATTGCCAATATTCATCTCCTTCAAATTGGTTCACTTATTTATATTGTAGTTATAACCTGTATTTGGGGCTATGGCTGTTTGACGCTGGAGAGAGCTCAGATGAATCTGAAACACATTGTTCTGGCCTACAGTCAACTCACTTTGGAGCCAAGCCCTGTTATAGCTCTTGAGGCAAAGAGAGAATCTTCCACTCTCAATCTGGGCAGGACTAAGCTTTTAGATGTCTCATCAGTAGTCAGCTATTTGTAACTGAAGGAATACCAGTCAAAGGAATGTTATTGGAATTTCCAAATCTTTCTATTATCTCTCTACAATTTTGATTTTATTTATTAGATTTTTCTCAACAATCAACAATCTATTGATTATTACTTTGAGTCAGATAAAACTCTTACTGGCTATGTGACATTGAGCAATTCACCTAATCTTTCTGAGCTGTAGTTTTGTTTCTGCCCTCTCCAACAGGGTTAATAATGCCCACCTCACAAATATGCATTGAGGATTAAGTGAGATGCCATAGGTAAAGGAGGCAGCACAATGCCCTGCCACAGAGTAGACATTCAACAAGTACCAGATCTCTGGCATATTTGACAATATGACATGATACTTATTTGCCTTAAAAATAAAAACAAAACCTTTCTGCAAAAACAGTAAGTGGTTGGCTTGCTACCCAGTAAACTATCTTTTGGAGCTTAAGGGCAGAGTGTCACTTTATTTTTATTTTATTTTTTTGTTAATCATCAACAAAATATATTTTCCATTGATTTTTTATTAATCTTTATTATTGAGATTATGACAGATGTCCATTTCCCCTTCCATAGCTGCCTTCCACCCAGTTCCTACTCCACTCCAGGCCCTTGCCACCCTATTGTCTGTGTCCACAGATAATGCATACATGCATATAAGACTGTTTTCTAATCCCTTCCTGCACCCCCCCCACACACACCTTTCCTTCTGAGCATCTTCAGTCTATTCCATTTCCATGCCCCTGATTCTATTCCATTCACATGCTAATTCTGTTCATCAGATTTTTTATTCATTTGATTTTTAGATTCAATTGTTGATAGATAAGTATTTGTTGTCACTTTGTTGTTCACATTTTTTATCTTTTTTCTTCTTCTTCCTCTTAAAGAATATCCTTCATAATTTTATATAATACTGTTTTGGTAGTGATAAACTCCTTTAGCTTTTTTTTTAAATCTGTGAAGCTCTTTATCTGACCTTCAATTCTGAATGATAGCTTTGCTGGGTAGAGTAATCTTGGCTGGGGGTTCTTGCTGTACATCACTTTGAATATTTCTTTGCCACTCCCTTCTGGCTTGCATAGTTGCTGTTGAGAAATCAGCTGACAGTTGTATGGCCATACCCTTGTAGATAACTAACTGTTTTTCTCTTGCTGCCTTTAAGATTATTTCTTTGTATTTTGCCCTTGCCTTTTTTTTATCACCTCAGAGTTTTAAAATTTATTTATTTATTTATTTATTTATTTATTTAATTACTTTATTAATTAAGGTATAACATATGTGTCCTTATCCCCTCTTTGCCCCCCCTGCCACTCATGCCCTCACCCCCTTGATGTCTGTGTCCATTGGTTAGGTTTATATGTATGCATACAAGTCCTTTGGTTGATCTTTCCCCTTTACCTCCACCCTCCCTTGCCTTCCCTCTGAGGTTTGATGGTCTGATCAATGCTTCTCTGTCTCTGGATTTGATTTTGTTCATCAGTGTATGTTGTTCATTATATTCCACAAATTAATGAGATCATGTGATATTTATCTTTCTACAATTGGATTATTTCGCTTAACATAATGCTCTCCAGGTCCATCCATGCTGTTGCAAATGGTAAAAGTTCTTACTTTTTAGAGCAGTGTAGTATTCCGTTGTGTATATGTGTATATGTGTATATGAGTTTTTTAATCTACTCATCTGCTAATGGGAACTTAGGCTGTTTTCAAATCTTAGTTATGGTAAATTGTGCTGCTATGAACATAGGGGTGCATGTATACTTTCTGATTGGTGTCTCTAGTTTCTTGGGATATATTCCTAAAAGTGGGATCAAGGGATCAAATGGGAATTCCATTTTTAGTTTTTTGAGGAAACTTCATACTGTTCTCCACAGTGGCTACACCAGTCTGCATTCCCACCAGCAGTGCACAAGGATTCCTTTTTCTCTACATCCTCACCAGCACTTGTCATTTTTTGATTTGTTGATGACAGCCATTCTGACAGGTATGAGAATGTACCTCATTGTTGTTTTGATTTGTATCTCTCACATGATTAGTGACTTTGAACATGTTTTCATATGCCTCTTGGCTTTCTTTACATACTCTTTCGAAAAGTATCTACTAAGGTCTGTTGCCCATTTTTTATTGGTTTGTCTTCTTTTTGTTAAGTTGTATAAGTTCCCTGTAAAAGTTTGAGATTCAATCTTTATTGATGACTAGGGGCCCGGTGCACGAAATTCGTGCACAGGGGGAGGGAGGGGTCCCTAAGCCCAGCCTGCCCCCTCTCACAGTCTAGAACCCCTCAGTGGATGTCCTATGATGGCCCCAGTCTGCCAGGCGCCTTTTGTGTGTGTGTGTGTGTGTGTGTGTGTGTGTGTCTCGCCACTGGGGACCTGCCCCCAGCCGCATCTGAGACTCGGAGCAGTCCTCCTGTGTGTGTCTACCTGCTGGGGGCCTGCCCCCAGGCACACCATCGAGGCTTGGAGCAGGCACCCCCTCTATGTTGATCTCTCAGACTCTTACCCTTCCCTGCATGTTGTTTTCTTTTTTGAGCTGTGGCCAAGGCTGGGTGCTGCCTGCCTCCCAAGCTTGCCTACTGCCCATCTTCCTTCAGCCACCAGAAAACAGGGAAAACCC
>PVJC01011851.1:5608-40897 GCA_004026665.1 Murina feae | reverse complement strand
TATCCTATATAATAAAAAGGTAATATGCAAATTGACCCTAACGATTGGGAATGACAGGTCACTATGACACACACACCACCAGGGGGCAGATGCTCAATGCAGGAGCTGCCCCCTGATTGTCAGTGCGCTCCCACAGGGGGAGCTCTGCTCAGCCACAAGCCAGGCTGCCAGCTGCCAGTACAGCAGTGGTGGTGGGAGCCTCTCCCACCTTCTCAGCAGTGCTAAGGTTGTCCAACTGCAACTTAGGCCTGCTCCCTTCTGGCAAGTGGACATCCTCTGAGGGCTCCTGGGCTGCCAGAGTAATGTCTGACTGCCAGCTTAGGCCAGAACCCAGGGAGCGGGCCTAAGCCAGCAGGTGGACATCCCCCAAGGTATCCCAGACTGTAAGACGGGCTGAAGGACCCCCTGAGTGCACAAATTTTTGTGCACTGGGCCTCTAGTCGTTAATGTTTCTATCTCTCTTTCCCTCTCTCTTCCTCTCTGAAATCAATAAAAATATATGTTAAAAAAGGAATGAAGTACTTATACATGCAACGACATGGATGAACCTTGAAAATATGCTAAAGTGAAAGAAGACAGCCATTACAGGCTATTATGTTGTATGATTTCATTTCTATGAAATGTCTGGACCAGTCAAATACATAGAGATAGAAAGGTTAGCAACTGCAAGGGCAGAGGAGAAAGAATGGGGCCTAAGTGCTAATGGTATGGGGGCTTTTTTTTGAGGTGTTAAAATGTTCTAAAAGTGATTGTGATGATGACTATACAACTCTAAATATATTAAAAACCAATGTAATGTACACTTTAAAAAAATTTAAGAGGAGGAAGTAGCAATCCAAGCCATGACCTGTTAGGTCTGTCTTGATCAGTACTTGGTTCACATATACTGGCCTTGGAAAAAGTTTCTGCTCACCCACAAATTTTTTTTTCAATTTAAACAATCTTGTAGTAAATTTTTCATAAAGGTAATTTATTTTTGTATTCAATTTATATTTCATTTAATTTAAAGATCTCTTCTTTATCCTGATATTGTGGCTTTCCTATTTTTATGGTGTTTAGATGCTCTTTCTCTTACCAATGACATTAATAGATTGTACTTGTTATTTTTAACATCGATATTAGACAAGATTCAAAAGTTGGCACTCCTACACTGGTGTCATCATTTTTTATTTTAATTTAAATTTTTGATCAAAGCAAAGTCTGGGAACCACTGGTCTAAATAACACACATGCCACTTTACGAATTAGTACTAACACACTCTGGGATGTGATGATGGGAATTTCACACTTTCTGAGTTAAGAGAAGAAATAATTCTAAGTCCATAAACTTTAATCTGAATGTAAAAAATGACTACCTGAAACTTAAACTAGCATGCCTACTATAGAATAAATTTAAGTACAAAACCAGCTATTTTAAAGAAAAGAGAGAAAAGGGAAAAAACAAACAAACAAAAACACACAGCTGTGGCCAGGCCAGCACGGCTCAGTGGCTGTGTCAACCTAAGAGCCAGGAGGTCCAAGTTCGATTCCCAGGCAGGCACATGCCCGAGCTGTGGGCTCGATTCCCAGAGTGGGGCGTGCAAGAGGCAGCTTATCGATGATTCTTTCGCATCACTGATGTATCTATCTCTCTCTCCCACTCCCTTTATCTCTGAAATCAATAAAAATTTATTTAAAAAACCACACAGCTGTGAAAAAAAGATTTCTTTAAATCTCTTTTCTGAAGCATTAGTGGGTACAGTATTAGGCACTGAAAAATAGAGTCCAACAAAGCCCATCTTTATCTTATCATTCTATACTATCAGCAGCCTGTGCCCTATTCCTATGGGTGCATACACATGGCACTAATCAGTATCAGACTAAATCAATAGCATTCCTTCTACAATCTTGTCTCTAAAAGCTGGCTTTCATACAGACCTGGTAATAGGCTTTCTTGATCTCTTTCTGGCTGGCATTTCGGGGCACTCCTAATATCTGGTAATAATCCTCTTTGGCCAGAGGGGAACTCGTGTGGAAAGAGGCAGTACAAACAAAAGGATAACTTTTTACTCCTAAAAAAGAAAAAAGAAAAGAAAATCACTCAGGGACTCTGCTCAATAAAAGGAAAATTGTGAGTAAACTAACCAGGTTATTCTGTGAAGTAGCAAATAGATCACAACTTTAGAGCCTGTTCTCCACTGCACTTCAAAAATGGCTAAGGTGCCTGGCTGGTGTGGCTCGATGGTTGAGAGTTAACCTATGAACCAGGAGGTCACGGTTTGATTTTAGGTCAGGGCACATACTCAGGTTTGGGGCTTGATCCCCAGTGTGGGGTGTGCAAGAGGCAGCCAATCCATGATTCTCTCTCATCACTGATGCTTCTTTCTCTCTCCCTCTCCCTTCCTCTCTGAAATAAATTTATATATATAAATGTATATATATAAATATATATATACATATATATATATATTTTTTTTAATGACTAAGGCCAGAACTGCTGGTGTGGCTCAGTGGTTGGGCATCACGGTTAGATTCCTGGTCAGGGCACATGCCAGGGTTTTGGGCTCAATCCCCTCCCTGTGTGGGGCGTGTAGGAAACAGCCGACCAATGATTCTCTCTCATAATTGATGTTTTTCTCTCTCTCCCATAACTAATGTTTCTTTCTCTTTTTCTCCCTTCCTCTCTGAAATAAAAAAATATTTTTTAAATGGTTAAGGCCACTGTATACAAAGAATATAAAACATCCTATATAATGAAGAGGGGGTGCAAATTGACCGGAGTGGCGGTCAATATGCACCCACAGCCGAGGCTAAGTTCCCATAACGATCCTTAAGGAGCAATCAGCAGGACCTGAGGCTGCGCACCCACCCACCTCCTGCATGACAGGGGACCTCAGGCTTGACAAGGGACCTCAGGTCATGTCTTCCACCCGCAGGGCTTGACAGAAGACCTCAGGCTGCTCCCCCTGCCCTGGCACCAGGCCAGAGGAACACAGGCTGCACCCTCTTCCCTGGTGCCAGGCTGGGGAACCTCAGGCCATGCCCCCGCCCTGGCCCCAGGCCAGGGGACCTGAGGCTGTGCCCCCCACCCAGCGGGACTTGACTGGGGCCCTCAAGGTGTGCCCTCCACCCTGGTGCTGGGCCAGGGGACCTCAGGCTGTGCCCCCTGCCCCAGCGCCAGGCTGGGGGATCACAGGCCACTCCCTCTGCCCCGCAGAGCTTGATGGGGGACCTCAGGCCGTGCCCCCCTGCCCTGGCACCCAGGGGACCTGAGGCTGCACACACACACACACACACACACACCCCACCCCACCCCACCCCCGCCAACCTGGCAGGGCTTGACAGCGTGGGACCTGCCGGGTATGGATCTAGCCCAATGAAGGGGGACTGTCCAGGTTTGGGTCTCGAGCAATTTTGAGGTGCACATGGGTGGTTGAAGACTTGACTCTGGGTTCCATGGTGCACCCCAGACTCTGACAGGAGGAAGATTTTCATATACGTTTTACTAATTTTCTTTAATTTCTGACACTTCTATTATAGAGAAAGGGCAAATAGCAATATTAAAATATTTCCTCTAATTAATCCCCTTTTAATGTGCATGAATTTCGTGCACTGGGCCACTAGTGTCAATATAAAACTAGATGGGGCTGATCCAGCTGGATTAAACTACCAATGTAGCTCATTAAACCACCAAACAAACCATACCCTAGATTGGGGCTGCACCTGGAGATGATTAAAAAGGGAGTTAGCTCCCATTACACTGCTTGAGAACCCACCACATGCCAGGTATTTTCATAGACTTTATCTCACTTAATGCTTAATAACTCCTCAGGCTCTTTCCCTCTACCAAGCAACCTTGGATATCTGCTCACAGGGTAGGGTGGTGCCCGAGTGTGGTCCCAGGAACAGCACCATCAGCCTATAAACGCACATTTTCAGTCCTCCTCCCACCCACCCTGAATCAGAAACTCTGAAGGTGGCTCCAGGCATGTGTGCAACAAGCCCTCCAGGTGACGATCCTGTTGAACGCTCAAGTTTGGGAACCACTATGTTAACGGTTCTCAGTGGTCTTTAGCAGCGGTTCTCAACCCGGGGGTCGCGACCCCTATGGCAGTCGAACGACCCTTTCACAGGGGTCGCCTAAGACCATCCTGCATATCAGATATTTACATTACGATTCATAACAGTAGCAACATTATATGAAGTAGCAACAGAAATAATTTTATGGTTGGGTCACAACATGAGGAACTGTATTTAAAGGGCCAGAAGGTTGAGAACCACTGTTTTAGAGAATCTAATTAAAAGCATTGATCTCCTCCCCTAGAAATACTACATGTATAGACACACAAGACTAAAAAGCCCTGTGCCAGAACCTCTGTTTACCACAAAGCAGACAACCTGAAAGAAATCAAAGCAAAGGCAGGCAGCCATGTGCCCTGCCTCTTTTCAGGCCTCTTGCATCAGCAGCTAGGTGGAAAGGCCAACAGACACATCTACTTAACTGCCCTTTGTGCATGAAGCGGAATGCTACCATCACTGTCACAAAGTGAAGCCTGGGGAGCTGCTCTAGTCTCCAGTGCTGCCTCCTAACCCCCAACCCATCGTGTGACAACAGGGAAAAAGGGGGAGGAGGAGGCAGAAGGGATAAGAGGGTCAAAAATGAGGATCATGAGGCAGCTACATGTTTTTAACTCAATGTTAGTCTGGAGAGGATAAGCTTCTGTATTCACCATTCACTCATTCAACAAATGCTCACTGAGCCCTACTAAGCACTAGGCTTCACACTGGGGATGGGATATGACAGCAAGCCATTCAAAGGCACTGCCCTCCTGGAGCTTATATTTACTCAAGATCCTAACATTGTACTAGGCAAGACAGAAGATGAGTAAGAGTCAAAAACCAATGCCCCCCACCCCCACCCCAGAGCTCAGCAGTCCCACAGGGAAGTCTGGAAGGCAGTGTGAAGATATATTAGCACAAGGACTGCAGAGTGAGAAATACACAAGGTTTCTCAACCTCCCACAGTGGAGGATGGGATCAGTTCCAGCAGGGGATGGAAGTAGCAGCTATCCTATTGTTGGTCAAAACCATTTTGAGCCTCACCCGCAAATCCCTATGTTGACGTCCTAACCTCCAGCACCTCAGAAGGTGACTATATTTGGTGATAGGATCTTTGAAACAATCCTGACAAAACACTGACCTTGGACTTCTAGCCTCCAGAAACTAGGAAAATAAGTTTCTGTTGTTTAAACCGCCCAGTTTATAGTACTTTGTTATGGTGACCTTAGCAAACTAATACACTTAGTACATATTACAGGATGTTTGGTAGCACTCCTCGCCAACTAGTTACCAGTGGCATCACCTACCCCTTCTCCCACTCCACAGTTGGCAGCTAAAAATGACATCACTAAACATCCCTTGGAGGGTAAAAATCACCCCACTGGCAACTCCATCTAAGAAGTTCAGGGAAGGTCTTCTAAGGCTCCTGCTGTTAAACTGTAGATTAAGGAGGGGTTTAAACCCATCCAGATTACCCCGGTCATCCTGGCATTATCTGCAACAGCAACCCCTTTGGCTTTCAAAAGTGCCCTGTTTGGTGATGAAATCATATGATCACTTTTGGTTTAGAGGGAGTGGTTCATTCCTGTGTACTTAGGAACTGCAGGTACTGGACTCGAGACGTGTGCGTGTGAGGCTCCAGCCCCGGTATGGTGTTTGTGGTGATGGCAAGGATGATGGTGAGAGGCTGGGGTGGTGAGAGGTGATGATGATTAATGGGGCCTAGAAATAATCAGAAGGGCCTCTAAGCTATGCTAAGAGTCTAGATTTTATACTGAGGGGAATAGGAAGCCACGGCAAGTGTTAAATAGGGAAGCGATCAGGTTTGCATGAGGAAGAGTTCTCAAAAACAAAACAAACAAACAAGGATTGGGACACTACTTAAAATTAATCTGAGCATCAAAGATAACCAGGGTGCCCTAACTAGTTTGGCTCAGTGGATAGAGCGTCCACCTTCGGACTGAAGGGTCCCAGGTTCGATTCCAGTCAAGGGCATGTCCCTTGGTTGCGGGCACATCCCCAGTAGGGGGTGTGCAGGAGGCAGCTGATCGATGTTTCTAGCTCTCTATCCCTCTCCCTTCCTCTCTGCAAAAAATCAATAAAATATATTTTTTAAAAAAAGATAACCAGGGTGTTAAACATAAGAAAGAAGGAGGCAAGATAAGGGACAGCCTAGACTCAGTTAGTTGGAGCATTGTCCTGTACACCAAAAGCTTGTGGGATTTCTGACCAGGGCACATATTGGCTAGGGAAATAACTGCCTTCTTTCTGTGCTTGGGAGAAAAGTCAAATTTAAAGTGTTTTTATCTCACATAAGTGTACTACTTGATTTGAGATGAAATCGAAGACCAGTATTTGGGAGCTAAGTTGATGACTTTAGATGTGATATCAGAATGCACTCTGAAGAATGCCACCTCTCACCTGATACAAAACATACCTATTTTGGGCTGTGGGCTCTCTTGGGATATCGGTAAAAGGATAGCTGACTGTAGTTCCTTAGTAATGGCTGCATATAAGGCTCAGCACTTAATACTTGTGTCTCTCTCTCTCTCTCTCTCTCTCTCTCACACACACACACACAATTATCAAAAATGCTCTCCAGTCCAGCCGGTGTGGCTCAGTGGCTGAGCATCGACCCATAAACCAGGAGGTTACGGTTGGATACCTGGTCAGGGCACAAGCCCAGTATTGCAAGCTGGATCCCCAGTAGGAAGTGTGCAGGAGACAGCTGACAGATAATTCTCTCTCACCACTGATTTTCTCCCTCTCCCTTCTCTCTGAAATCAAGAAAAACATTATTTTTTTAAAATGCTCCCCAATTTGTACAAATGTAATATGAACAATTTATTGTTGTTGATGTCAATCCTTACTCAAGGATGTTTTTCCATTGATTTTTTTTTTTTAGAGAGTAGAAGACAGAGGGAAAAGGAGAGAGAAATACACTGATTGGTTGCCTCCTGCATGCACTCAGACCAAGGCCCGGGCCCAAGAGGAGCCTGCAACCAAAGTATGTGCCCTTGACCAGAATTGAACCCAAGACCCTTCAGTCTGCAGACTGATGTTCTATCCCTGGAACCAAACTGGCTAGAGCTGTAATAAGAAAAATTTAGCTAGACATTAAAAATATTAGCAAAATGTAAAAATGATCACTTATATTGAGAAATACAGAATAACATCAACTCCAAATAATCCTGAGGAATCTTGGGCAGACTACTGCTCCATCTCTGAGGCAATACAGATGGCAAGAACAAAATGGGATAAATTGACCGAAATCAAAAATCACAGCCAATCTTGTATCCCCAGTACCTACTGGAACAGTGGCTATGACATATGACAGATTCTCAGTACATACCTGCAAATGAATAAATTTTCAGTTAAGAGGCTCAAAGGGATTAAATAATTCACACACACACATTGGTAGAGGTAAGTGTGCTCACTGTACGAAGCAATCACAATTACTCATTATTGGATGACAGCATTAATAAAACTGGAACCCAATAGGAAATTATCTTGTCAGGACATTAACCACCTTTATAAGGTTACAGAGAAAACTAACATAATTCAGGCACATCCAGGTTCCACGATTCCTCCTTCCTTCTCTCACAACAATGGAAGCCATCCAACACACAACATGAAAAACTACCATGGCTAACTAAGCACCTAAAGCCTTAATAAGTATTAATTCACTATCACCCAGGCTATTAAGTAAGCAGCAGGTTTTGAATCAAGGTTTTACCACTTTTTAGCTTTGTGACATTCTACAAGTTGTTTAACATCCAAACCTCAGTGTTTTTTAAATCTACAAAATGGAAATAACAAGTGTCTATCACATGGAAATGTTCATGCTTGGTGCATAGTAAGTGTTCAATAAATGTTTGCATTTCTTTTATCTTTATTGATTTCAGAGAGGAAGAGAGAAAGAGATAGAAACCTCAATGATGAGAGAGTCATTGATCGGCTGCCTCCTGCACGTCCCTTTACTGGGGATCAAGCCCACAACCTGGGCCTGTGCCCTTGACCAGAATCGAACCTGGGACCCTTAGGTCCGCAGGCTGACGGTCTATCCACTGAGCCAAACCAGCTAGGGCAATGTTTGTATTTTTAATACAGTTACCAACTCAAGGACTTCCATAAGAGACTGTTCAAGTGTAACCTTCACCTTACACCATGTGGTGGAAAGCGTGAAAATTATTCAAGTACAGCTCCGGGCTTGGGACAACTTTTCTTGATCTAACTTTATGACCTTGGGCAGGTCAGTTCCTCTGCTAGAATTTCCACTTCCCGCTCTTTCAAACAGGGATGACAATTCCCACCTTGCAGGGTGCTGTTACTGGGAAATAAGAGGAGGTGCGAAGTGCCTAGCACAGGAGCGGATGCTCACCGAACGGCAGTGACCGCCTCCCTTCCGCTACACCAGAGGCCAGAGGCGCAGGGAAGAGAAGGGAATGGGGATCGGCAGCAGCCGCAGGCAGCAAAGAGGCCTCCAGAGATGTTGACACAGAGGTGAAGGTTCACGGCCTACGGCGCGTCGCACCCCCGCCGCCGGCAGCTCCAGGCAGCAAATCTCGTTCACCGAGTATAGCCAGCCACTGGGGCCTCCTGCTTGCCCGTCTCCCCAAGCAATTCCGCATACGCACCGGAAAACACCCTTCGCCCCGCTACTCCCGTAACCAGAGCGAGGTGAGGCCCTCCCTTCCAGGCCTTGGAACCCCTACTCGGGCGCCGGAACCTGCCCTCACCTGTGAGGCTGACACCGGGTCTCAATGTCAGTAGCGCCCCTTGGCCGCGAGCTCCCAGGGAAGGCGCGAAAGCAGTAACGCTCAGCTGGCGGCCCAGCGACGCCCCCACCACGCCCCCCCTGCACGGCCGGGCCCCGGTCCCCGCTGCCGCCGGCGGCCGAGGGGTCCCCACAGCCACCAGCAACCAGCGTGTGGAGCACCGCGCCGCCATCTTGGCCCGGGGACACTGCGCCTGCGCCCCCCGGCTCTAGGAGGCCTCACGTGGACAACTCGCGCATGCGCCGCGCCACGCCGGCGCCCCCGGACGGGGGGGGGGGAGGCGGGGGAGGAAGCGCGGCCTGCTCTCGCACGCAGGAATTCAAGCGTGAGTACGTAGAGCCGTATCTAACGCGTCTTCTTGGTAGCCAAAGCTGAAATGAAATTTGTTCTGAAGACTGCTGCCAGACAGAGTTGCCCTGAAGAACCTCGTAATTATGTGCTGGATAATCAAGACTGCACCTTATCTGTATAAGGACGTGGTTGAATGTAGCCGAACGTAACTGTTTGAGGCGCCTGGCAAGGATCAGGACTACAAATCCTGGCATGCCTTGCGGCGTCTGTCGCGCAGATCCCAGCATACAGTGCGCGGCTTCCTTTCTCCTGACCCTGACTTTCGGCGTGAGCGTTACTCACCCGGTGTCTGCACCAGAGCTCGGAGTTTCTACTCCCAAAGCCCATCCTCAAGCTCACTTTCTGCGGCTAATTTCCCACGCGGCTGCCTTTGGTCGCTCAGGTCTCTCTTAAGCATGTTAGTCTCCAAACCAGCAGTGAATTTGCAGGTCGCGGAGTAAGATCCCAGTTTCCCCAAACAAATTTAAACTTTGTGAGGCTCTACTACGTGTCACGCACGTACTAGAATATTGAGAATACAATGAATGACATAACATCCCTGCTCTGGAGGAGCACAGCGATGAGTCGCGAGAGGGTGCTGAGGAGCCTCAGGAACCCATTGCTATGGTAGTAGGTATTTAATAGATTGCAGGCACACGGGTGAAAGGGTTTCTCAGAGGTTGGGGGGTTGAGGTGTCAGGGAAGGCATCTGAGAAGTATCATTCCGGTTAAAAATAATAATAATAAGGTAGGCGTGGAGGGGAAGAGTATTCCAAGGAGCAAAAGGTTCAAAAGCAGATGTCTAGAGATGGAAAGTGCGTGCCCTGTTTGCTTGAAGTTTAAATTTAGGGTGTGTGAAGGGGATGAGGCCAGAAATCACACTCCCACCACCACCACCGCAAATAATAGAAAGGAAACCTGAAGACTCATGGTTGGATTTAAGATGATCTGTGCTCTTGGTCTCTCTCCCCATAATACACTGAATTTTTGTGTAAGTGTATGTTAATCTATAGCTTTCGTCAATAAAATTCTCCACAGGCTCTGAGATTCAAAGAAGTTTAAAAACCACTGCCCAGACCCTGGCCAGGTAGCTCAGTTGGTTGGAGCATCCTCCAAATACGCCAGGGTTTCAGGTTCAGTACCCAGTCAGGGCAAATACAAGAATCAATCAAGGGTATGGATTCAGTCTCCAGTCAGGGCTCATATAAGAATCAAGCAATGGATGCATAAATAAGTGGAACAACATATTGATGTTTTTCTCCCTTCTAAAATCAATCAATCAATCAAAAATTGATAAAAAGACAACAACCACACACTTGCCCAGTGAAGGACAGTTACAGAGCTATTGTAAAATGCAAGAAATAGTTGAGAATTTGATCTAGGGAACATAGATCACTGAGGTGAGCAAGCAAGGGACATTTTAGAAAAAAAAGGAAAGGGGTGTCATGGGGATGAAAATAAGTAAAAGAGCTCTTTTTTTAAATATATTTTATTGTTTTTTTACAGAGAGGAAAGGAGACGGATAGAGAGTTAGAAACATTGATGAGAGAGAAACATCGATCAGCTGCGTCCTGCACACCTCCCACTGGGGATGTGCCCGCAACCAAGGTACCTGCCCCTGACCGGAATCGAACCTGGGACCTTTCAGTCTGCAGGCCGACGTTCTATCCACTGAGCCAAACTGTTCAGGGCGGTAAAAGAGCTCTTTTAATATATTCAACCAATATTAAAATGTTTTCAGCATAGTGGCTGAGAGTATGAGCTGTGGAGTCACACTACCTGGAACTGAATCCCAACTTTGCCCCATTACCAGCCATGTATCCGTGGGCAACTTATTTTACCTCTGTGCATCAGTTTCCTTTGTCTAAAAATGGGGCCATAACAGTAAGTACCACTAAGGGTCATCTGAAGAGTGAGATAACCATGTAAAAGCTTCACATAGTACTTGGCCCATCACAAATGTTCAGTGTACCCAGAATGTTAGTCCTGCCTGGCCAGTATGGTCAGAGGTTGCGCGTGGACCCATGAACTAGGAAGTCACTGTTGGATTCCTGATCAGGGCACACGCCTGGGGTTTGGGGCTCAATTCCTAGTAGGGGGCATGCAGGAGGCAGCCAATCGACGATTCTCTCTCATCATTGATGTGTCTGTGTCTCTCCCTTCCTCTCTCTGAAATAATTTTTTTTAAAGTATTAAAATGTTCCTTACCATTATATATGCCAAGCAGAGCTCGGACATAGTTACTTCCCACAGGGAGCCCAAAACCTACAGGGAAAGAATGGGAGGAGGGTGTTGGTTGGGAAGTAAAACTTTCAGGAATAAAAACTGAGAACAAGCCTGGCTGGTGTTGCGCAGTGGATAGAGTGTCGACCAAAGGGTCCCAGGTTTGATTCAGGTCAAGGGCACGTGCCCAGGATTGCGGGCTCGATCCCCAGTAGGGGGCTTGCAGGAGGCAGCCAATCAATGATTCTCTCTTATCATTGATGTTTCTATCTCTCCCTTCCTCTCTGAAATCAATAAAAACCTATTTTTAAAAAATGAGAACAAGAGGCAAAAGAACTTGTATTTACCACCTCAGGGTGAGTTAGGAACTAGACCAGAGCTCCCTAATATGAAAACTTTGTCTGTCTTGTAACTTCCTCATTTGGGGGTATTTTAGTTTCCCCCTCCCCCGTCTATTTCCCCGTGGTGATTTTTCATTTTTAAAAATGTTTTCCAATTACAGTTGACATTCAATATTCTTTTATATTAGTTTCAGTTGCATAGTCCCCATAGTTATTAACAGTAAAAACCCTTCACATTGAAAGGATGGGTGTGTTCTTGTTTTAGGGGATAGCAAGAAGACTGATTATTCTTTGCTTTTAGGAAGGAGAGAACCCCAAGGTAATGGAGTGGGTAATGGTGGCCACTAATGGACCCATCCTAAGCTTGTTAGCAAAAACTGGAATGAGCACACAGGCCACACGGACCCACACTCCCAGGCAGAATAGGTTGTGTGCCTCCCCCCTCCCCCTACTCCCTTCTCCAGTCTAAAGCCAAAAACTTTAGCTTTAAAGCGAAACAAATGTTATTTGCAAAAGGCACACAGGTTTCTTAAGCATCTCCCCTTCTGCCCTTTTCATTTTAATGTTCCACTGAACCCTGGCTGCTCCCCTGAGGTAGTGAGATTTGTGAGAGCTAGCAGGAAGTTTTAAGTATGCTCTACTCTGTAATATCCTGCAGATACTGACCGTCCAAGGTACAATGGGACTGGTAAAGTCCATGGCTGATCCACGGGAGGACTGCTTACCTCCTCATGTGAGGAACCCTTTCAGGGAGGGCAGAAGGTCCTCAGTCAGTCTCTCCAGAAGCAATAAAAGCTAGCTCACAATTTCTCTAGTTGTAGCATTTCCTTTCCTCCCCAAGAGAGGAGGGGATAATTCCAAGGGGGCGTGAAATGCATAACCCAGATGTCCCCGGACATGACATCTACAGTATCTGCAGTTCCTTGCAGAAGAAGGAGGTGAACTGTGTCCTCTTCTCAGTTGCCTGGGTTTTCTGTGCTAATGATTTCCTAAAAGGTCCTTTAAACAACAGGTGGCTTCAGCTCGAAGCTAAATATTCTTCTGCCCAAACTAGGCTTAAACTAATGTTTTGCAAACCTGAAAAATGAAAGGAACTTTCTCCAAGGAAAAAAAAGAAAGATCACAGACACTGAGAATAAAGTTATGGATCCTCCGGCAATCAGTAGACTCTAATGTGAAAAGCATCACCTTAGAAAACAATGATCTTTTCTTTTAATATAGTTTTATCGGTTTCAGAGAGGGTGAGGGAGAGAGAAAGAGAAACATCAATGATGAGAGAGAATCATTGATTGACTGCCTCCTGCATGCCCCCTACTGGGGCTCGAGCCCATAACTGGGCATGTGCCCTTCACTGGAATTGAAGCCAGGACCTTCAGTCCGCAAGCTGATGCTCTATCCACTAAGCCAAACCAGCTAGGGCAAGGATGGTCTTTTCTATGAAACTGCCCTTTAGTTGTGAATTATCATTTTGTGTTCCTGTTAAAATATTTTGCAAGTTACTGCAAAAAAAAAAAATCAAAATAGCTCTCGGTGGGCTTAAGCTGGTTTTGCTGGGTGGATAGAGCTCTGGTCTGTGGACTGAAGGGTCCTGGGTTCGATTCTGGTCAAGGGCATACACCTCGATTGCAGGCTTCTCCCCAGCCTGGGCCCTGGTCAAGCCTCGTGCAGAGGCAACTAATCGACGTGTTTCTCTCTGTCTTTCCCTCTCTCTTCCATTCTCTTGAAAAATCAATGGGAACATATCCTCAGGTGAGGAGTGAAAAACAGAACAAAACAAAACAAAAACACCCCAGCTCAGACTGGGTGGCTTAGTTGGTTGGAGCGTAGTCCCTTTCACTAAAAAGTTGTAGTTTGATCCCCGGTCTGGGTGCATAGGGGAGGCAACCAATCTGTGTTTCTCACATTGATGTTTCTCTCTCCCTTCCTCTCTTTCTAAAATCAATTTTTAAAAAATCTGGGTGAGAATTAAAAACAAAAATAAAAACAAATCATTAGGCATAGTAGTAAACATGGGTATACCTCCATTTGAGAAACAACTAAGTCAGGCTGTCAGGGGAGAATTCTGGGTGTTTTCCCCAATTTTTGAAATGTATTTTGTTACATATAGTTTGTTTCCTATGCTAAGATAACCACACATGCCTTTCTGCTCCAGTTCTTGAAATGAACAAGGCAGGGCTTACCTATAAAAATGTTTTCAATGTGCATCTTTAAAAAATTTATATATATATATATATATATATATATATATATATATATATTGATTTCAGAAAGGAACAGAGAGGGAGCGAGAGATAGAAACATCAGTAATGAGAGAGAATCATTGATTGGCTGCCTCCTGCACACCTCACACTGGGGATCGAGCCCACAACCAGGGCATGTGCCCTGACCGGAATCGAAGGGTGACTTCCTGGTCCGTAGGTCAACGCTTAACCACTGAGCCGCCAGGCCAATGTGCATCTTTTTTTTTTTAAGTTGGGATGTTTATTACTTTTCTACCGGCAGCATGAAAATCACTAGAAACAGTACTTTTGTCCTTTCAAATAATCTGCGGACTGAAGGGTCCTGGGTTCGATTCTGGTCAAGGGTATGTACCTTGGTTGCGGGCACATCCCTATTGGGGAGTGTGCAGGAGACAGCTGATCGATGTTTTTCTCTCATCAACATTTCTGACTCTCTATTCCTCTCCCTTCCTCTCTGTAAAAAAATAAATAAAATATATATTTTAAAAAATCAGACTTTTCCAAATAATTGATACAGAAGATAAAATTCAGTTTAAAAATCCTGGAAATATTTAGATATCAAAGACAAATACTGATTTTTTTATTCCATTAATGATGAGACCAAGAGATCCAGTTTAATCAAGATCTGACATTTATAAATTTTAAGAATTTAAGTGAGCTAAAAGATCAATTACAGGTAGAGAAGATCACCTGTGCGTTTTCTAGATTCATTATGGCAGCTATATATGCAGGTCATCACAGAAGTTCTATACAGTGTCAAATAATGGGATTTGGCCCAAATGCTCTTGACATCACCTTTATTTAACAGGCACTACATGCACACGATGTAGGGGACGTTTATGAATCCATGCAGTAAAGACCAGACAGACTGGACTGCTGCCCAATGTGCACTGACCCAGTCAGGGTGCTGCTCTACGTTCCTCCTGCCCAGTGGTTTCCATGGAAATAAAGGCAGAAGCAGAAATGTGTGCACATGCCATAGCATCCTCTTCATTTGGTCTCCTGTGCTTTTTTTTGCATTCTGTTTTTCTTTTGCCTTTTCTACTAGTGGTATTAACTGCTGGTGTTCTGCTAACGTCTTTAACAATTCCATAATGAATGGCAGGTAATTATGTTTCCTTCTGATATTTTCAATCATATCTTTTTAATTTCTGTACTTCTTCAGTGAGCATCTGATTTTTAGCGAGTTCTGACTGAATAGCACTTAGCATACTACCCTGATCTATATCCATAGGTTCCTCCTCAGCAAGTTGTCTCTGTAACTCTGCTATCTTCTCTTCATATATCATTTTTCTGTCAGACACGAAGTTAAATCCATTAAGTTAAATCGAATTTCACCTTCACTGTACTTCTGTATCCTCTTCTCTATGACAGGCCTCCCAAAGCTGATCCAGTCGTCCTCACTGCAGGCCCTAAGTCAATCCCGCAGTCAATCCAATGTGCATCTTAATAAACCATTTCAGGGGCAGATAACTAAATCTAAGGAACTAAATATAAGGCCCTGGAGACAGAGAAGCAGTGATCGGTCTGTTGATCTCCGGAGGGAGGGTGGGGGAAGGAGGGGGTAAGGGGGAAGAGATCAACCAAAGGACTTGTATGCATACATGTAAGCCAAGCCAATGGACTCAGACAACAGGGGGATGAGAGCATGAGGCAGGGGAGGGTTGGAGGTTATTGGGAGATGAGGACACATTTGTAATACCTTGACCAATAAAGAAAAAAAATAAGGGCAGGGGGAAAAAGAGATATATGTACTAATCTTTGTAAAGCTTTATGTAATAATAATTTTTTAAAAATTAAAAATAATAAAAAAAAGAAAAATAAATAAAATAAATAAATATAAGGCACTGAAGCTGCTTCATCTATCCCTCTCTTGCAAAAACTCTGATCTATGGAAACCACTGACTTTAGAAAAAATTAAGGGAACATCCTATAGAAAATGTTTTTTTTTAATTGATTTTGAGAGAGGGAGGAAAAATTAATGAGAGAGAAACTCCCATTGGTTACCTTCTGCAAATGTCCCCATATCCTAGGTATGTGCCCTGACCAGGAATGAAACCCAAAACCTTTTGGTGTATAGGACAATCAATGCTTCGACCATCTGAGCAACCTGGCCAGGGATAGTGTCATAGTTTAAAATAAGAATACATCTTAAGGCTCTTTGATGCTTTTGTGTGGGTTTTTGGCCTCCTTTTCATTGCTGGTCATTTTTCTTTCTGCTAATGTTTCTTTCTTCAGTTACATGAAGTGCTTTGAATTTTCTAAAATGAGGACTTCAGTACAGTGGCCTTCTAAATTATTGTCATTAATCATTCTTGGAAACAGGCCCTGTGAAATTGAAATCATCCTGCCATTTACCAAGCTAACCAGACATCCTCATTTTGCTGGCACTTGACCCACATTTGCCTTGTAGAGTTGAGAGGTGTCTTCCAGGGTTCTTAAAGACAGTGAAGTGGAATTACTAAGAGCATAAAGGAGCAAAGCTGGTCATTCATAGGCTCATGGGACTGGAAGGAATCTTAGATGATGTCAGTTCAACGTTGCAATTCATGAAGTAATTTATTGTGCTCAAGTTTGCAGCAGCCTTAGAGCTCTGAACTTGCTACTAGAAAGAATCACTTTCTCCAGCCAGAATGGATCTGGGAACATGTAAGATGGTCACTCTCTGGGTCTTCATGTCATTTTGGCCCTTCCTTCTCCCCTGTTGTGGAGCTCAGGTTGGTCACTGTGGGAATGGGGAAGAGGACACTCTCCAACGCTGCTTCTACCAGCCCCCAGTTTGTGAAAATACAGTCACTTGATCTAGCACAGCCAAGTCATGGCTTCTCTCTCTCCTGTGAGTGAAGATCAGGGGTTTTGTTTCTCAAGAGAGGCTGAGATCCAAACTTTTAAGAAGTGTCCCAATTTTAAAACATTAACTGAACCAACTAAAACATACTAGTATATATGGAACAGATTTAGCCTATGTTACCTCTGTAGATGAAAGACTTTCTCACTTGCTGACTGTGCCCATTTAGGCAAAATACAAAAGCGAATTTAGGGATAACAGTGAAGTGACATAAAGCAAATATGGGAGGTTTACATAAAATTTGCAATAGTTATATAGTTGATTTATATTTTGAAAATTTTGTGAGAAAAGGCACATAAAATTTACCTTATGGATATCTGTTGTACAACCCTGTAAATGTCCTTAAGACTACTGAACTGCACACTTTAAAATGGTAAACTTTAGCCCTGGCCAGGTAGGTCAGGTGGTTACAGCAACATCCTGATATACCAAGGTTCCAGTTTGATGCCCTCAGGGCACGTACAAGAATGCGTAAATAAGTGGAACAACAAACTAGTGTTTCTCTCTCAAATCAATAAATAAAAATGTAAGCCTGGCCAGTGTGTCTTAGTGGTTGGGCGTCAACCCATGAATCAGGAGGTCATGGTTCCATTCCGTCAGGGCCCATGCCCAGTATGGGGCATGTAAGAGACAACTCATCAATGAGTCTCTTTCATCACTGATGTTTCCATCTCTCCCTTCCCCTATGAAGTCAATAAAAATATATATTTAAAAATAAATAAAAATTAAAAAAATAAAAATGGTAAATTTTGTTATATGTTTTTACAATTAAAAAAAGAAGAATAAACAGCTGTGCATCACAACCAACTCAAGACTACACTGATGGTGCCTGTTCCAAAGCTGCTGGAATTTAAATCTGAAAAGTATGTGCCATGAGAAAGCTGCCAGACTGCATAGAATTCCAAATCGTAGGCTTTTGTCAACAAAACTGACCTCCTGTTTCTATTTTTTTAAATATAGTTTCCTAAAATAAATATTTTATTGATTTTTTACAGAGAGGAAGGGAGAGGGATAGAGAGTTAGAAACATCGATCAGAGAGAAGCATCGATCAGCTGCCTCCTGCACACCCCCCACTGGGGATGGGCCCGCAACCAAGGTACATGCCCTTGACCGGAATCGAACCTGGGACCCTTCAGTCTGCAGGCTGACACTCTATCCACCGAGCCAAACTGGTTAGGGCTAAAAAACATTGAGGAAGGGAGGAAGGGAGAGGGAGAAACAGAAACATCAATGATGAGAATCATTAATCCGCTGCCTCCTGCAAGCACCACACTGGGGGCCGAGCTTACAACCTGGGCATGTACCCTGACCGAACGGTGACTTCCTGGTTCATAGGTCCATACATGCCAGCTGGGCTGACCTCCTATTTTTAGTTTATGGAGAACAAAGTTACTCTTAACTAACTTAGTAGGATACTGGTAAGTTGCCTCTCTGTCCTCACTGAACTGAAAAGAGAACTTGCATTTTGGTATCCATCTGTGCCCATTGCCAGGCCAAGCTTTCATTATCGTCCTGTGTACCGCCTACCCCAGTGAAGCTCTGCGGCAGGCTATGCAAAGGAAATTTTCACAGCAGTTGGCATTTCCAACCAATTATTCCCATTCCTCAGATCAAAGGCCTGTTTTTCAGACACACCTAAGCAGGTGTCTGTCCTTATTCAGAAAGCAAATTCTGCAATCATGGAGTCAATTTTTATTTATTGTTAATGATTTCAGACAGAGACAGAAACATCAATGATGAGAAAGAATCATGGAATCCACACTGGGGACGGAGTCCAAAACCCCGGCATGTGCCCTGGCCGGGAATCAAACCTGCAAACCCTTCAGTCTACAGGCTGAAAGTCTATCCACTGAGCCAAACCAGCTACAGTGGAGTCAATTTTTAAAGGAAGAGAAATGCTTGTGCAATGAATGGCCTCAGGTGGAAAGAACCCGCTGTCTTTTCTCCTGAGTTTTCCTGGACTAAGCAAGCAGCGCCGGTTGGGCACACTTACTATTTAAAGGATTCGCCATTGCCCTTATCTTTTGCCCCTTCAGCTTACCTATAAATGAAAAATGGATTTACTTAGAGGAGGCCCGTCTCACAGCGCCCGAGGCCTGAAGCCAAGGCGTGCCCTAATAAGGGGGTGCTGAAGGCCCCATCCCTCCGCAGAGACCACGTGGTCTAAGCAAGGTGGGTGGGACGCAGAGGCTTTAGGGTAGACCCCACGGGCAAAGATTTGAGTCAGACCTGGGCTCCTGTTCCCCCGCTGCCACTCACTATCTGTGCGACTTGGACCAGTGGCTCCTCTCTCCAGGACCGAGTTCCCGGCCCAGAAATGCAGCTGGTTCATCCCGGCCCTCTCTTCTGCCCCCGGAGGGCGGAGCCCCCCGCTCTATCCACCAGTGGATAGAGTTTTCAGCCTTCGGACTGAAGGGTTGGTTGCAGGTTCGATACCCGGTCAGGGCACATGCCAGGGTTTCGGACTCCGTCCCCAGCGTGGGTTCCATGATTCTGGACAGCCTCTGCGGGCAAATCCCTGCGCCCAAAGTTGCGGCTGCAGCCCCTGGCGCCCACGCACGCACCGCTTGGCCGGGGGCGGTCAGCGCACGTACGTGACCTCCCCGCTCGCTGCGTCGGCCCCTTTGCCATCCGGTCCCGGCTTCGGCGCGCGACCGAGCAGCGATTGGTCGGAGGGTGGGGCCGGCGGCGCTCGCGGTGGGAGCGGAGCAGGGGGCGGGGCCCAGCGGGCCGGAGCGGACTACGATTGGTCGAGGTGTGCAGGGGCGTGGCCGAGGGCGGCGGGCCGCTGGTGGAGCCGGAGGCCGCGGGATTCGCCGCTGCTCGCTGTGCACCTGAGCGCCGACGCCCGGGTGCTCGAACCTGGGCTTGTCACCGTCCCTGTCGCCATGAACCGCTTCAAGGTGTCCAAGTTCCGGCATACCGAGGCCCGGCCGCCCCGCCGTGAGGTGAGCCCGGCCCGCACACCCCGCACTCCCTTCCCCTCGCCGGCCCCATACCTCCTTCCCCCTCGGATCCCTCTCCGGGATCCCCGAGCCCGTCTGTCCCGAGGCTCCCCGTTCAGGCCCGGGACCGGCGTCCGGGCCGTCCCGTCGCCACCCGGCAGGCTGTGTCCGCAGCTCCCGGGACGCTCTCTGGCCGCTCAGTCGGCCCGCCTGCCTGGCCCCGGGCCCCCGAGATGGCATAGCCCACCCGGCCAGTCCAAGGCCTGAAGCCCGCGAGGCTGCCTGCCTTCTCGGCTTCCGGTCGTCCACGCCGGGGCCGCGGCTCGTCCGCTTCTGGCAGCTCCTCCTCCCTGACGTCCCAGTCACCCCTGCCTGGGGCTGGGGTGTGGGAGATGCCCCTTTCTGCCCTGGCCCTGAGTCCGGCTGTGTCAGATGGACGCGGGGAGCCGCACCTCTCCTAGGGGTTTCCGCCGGCGCTTCCTCCTCTCCCTGCTGGCTCTTCCCTTCCTCGGGGTGATGCTGCCAGGGGCTGGGTGGGGCCTGGAGGAGCTCGAGGAGGTGGAGCCCAGAGGTGCACTGGGGGACTTCTCTGGCCCCTGAAAGGCAGCGGGCCTCACGAGGAGTGTGCTTCAGAGAGGATGCCACCCCTGGTCTGCTGCTTTTCATGTTATTTGGAGGGCCTGGCAGGGTGGTTCAGGAAGTGGGCCTAGGACCCTATGTAGTGACCCTTTCAGGGGCCAGCGCACATCAGGACAGCTGGGGGCAGAAGCCTGGTTTTGGCCTTCTGGCAGTATTTCCCCTGCATCTCCCATGCACTGTGCCCAGCCCAGCTGCTGGAGCCACAACAGTGACTAGGACAGCACTTCCTTCCTGTGTTGCATACAGCCTCACGAGGGAGACAGCCAGCAAGCAGACCAGGCATGCAAGGGCATTGCAAGTTTTAATAACTGCCCTGCATAATCGGGGCAGGTTGCAGAGATGGAGATGGACAGTGAGGTGGGGGGTTAATCTCACCAGGGTGGTCAGGGCCGGCTGCTGGGAGGAAGTGACATTTAAGCTGAGGCTAGAAGGGTGGGAAGCAGCTAGCTAGAGAGAGAGTGGGGTGGGAAAGTGCCTGGTGGAGGAACGGAAGTGGGCCATGGTGGATGGAAGGCAGTGATGGGGGAGCATGTTGCCCAATGAGTCCAGAGCGATCTTGCAGAATCCGAAGGCCACAGGAAGAAGTTGGCTTTTCTTCTGAGTGCAGTGGGGAGTTAGGAAAGGAGATGGGGTGGGGTTTGGGGAGAGATGCTCAGATTTGCATTGAGATCATCCCTCTGAGTGCAGTATGTACTGCCTGGCGGGGTCTGAGGGTCCCTGGGGCTTGTGCCCAGGTGGTCCTCATCCCAGCAAGGTAAACAGACAGGCATGGAAACAGATTATGGAGGGAATGTAAAACAGTTTATATGAGGGAAATGGGAGAACAGGTGATCTGTTCTTGTTTTCAAAAGTATTTCCTGTCACTGTATTTGTACTGTAAACATGAATCAGGAAGGAAAAAGAACGCAAAACGATAATGTCCTTTTATCAGAGGCGGGTGAACACTGAAAATGAAACGCGTGGTGGAGGTGGTTTCCGGGACACTGTGGGTGGGTAATTGGGGAAATGTGAGTGCTAGACTGCTGGGTGGCAGGAAGGAGCATTGAATGATGTTCCGATACCAACAGAGGAAACATGTGGACCCCGCCTATCTTAGGTTCAGAAAAAGTGCTCCTCTGTCCCTTCAGGTGGGGGTGTTAACGTTCCTGCCCGTTCGTGGCCGTGTGTCGTTCACTGTCTGTGGGATTTCCTGGAAAGGCCTTGCCTTTACCTTCTGTGGGCTTGGGGGTTTTCTCTCCCGGTGTTTGGAGGTCTTTAGCAATGCAGTTGAGGAAGTCAAGTCTGTTTTCTGCCTAGGTGCCCACTTCTCCGTTCTCTGTTTCCCTCTATTCCTTTTATCAGAAAACAAACACACAATGTGAGTGAACACTGCCCAGTTAACCCCTTGACTTCGTTCACCCCGCGTTTCCTTTTGATAGCCTCCTCTCCCTTATCAGAGAACTGATGTAATAACCAAATCTGGCCCAGTTAGGACTTAGGTTATCATTTCAAGAACATTTTGCATTTTCTAAGGGATTGTGTGAATGGGGACAGAGTTTGATCCAAAGGAATGCATCTCTATGAGTGCAGCTTTAAGGTTCCCTTGTTTTAGGCAGTGGCAGAGCCCGTCAGGGTTCTTACTCTTTATTTCCAGGCCTGGATCACTGACGTTCGAGCAGGAACTACACCCTCTTGTGGGAACCATATCAAATCCAGCTGCAGCTTGATTGCCTTCAACTCAGATCGTACAGGTAGGGGGGGGGGGACCTGGGTGTGGAGATTCAGACATTGTCACCCAAATAGGATGGGGCAGAAGAGCAGACTCATTGCAGGCTGGAGGCTTGGAGAGGTCTCACAGAGCTAAGAATTAGCATTATGCAGGCCCTTAGATCCCTACAAGCTGGTCAACATGCAGTAATCAGATGGGTTTTGGTGAAAATGTGTGTGTGTGTGCTTTGTATAAACAAAGTGGTCTTCAAGAGCATGGCCTGGAGGGCGGGGTGGGGGCTGTTGCCTTTGTTTTCCAGTTATTTCCTTATGCCACCCACTCCTTGTCCGGGAGCCTAGGGTGGTTAGGATTAATAGGAACCAAAATTTATAAAACTCCTTGCGTTAGTTGGGACTCTTTTGGTTGCCAGTGATAACTCAAACCTCAAACGGAATTCTTATTTTTATATAGATATATTTTATTGATTTTTTACAGAAAGGAAGGGAGAGGGATAGAGAGTTTGAAACATCAATGAGAGAGAAACATCAATCAGCTGCCTCCTGCAAACCCCTTCCTGGGGATGTGCCCGCAACCAAGGTACATGCCCTCGACCAGAATCGGACCTGGGACCCTGCAGTCTGCAGGCCGACGCTCTATCCACTGAGCCAAACTGGTTAGGGCTTTTTTTTTTTAAATATATTTCTTTATTGATTTCAGAGAGGAAGGGAGAAGGACAGAAAGAAACATCAATGATGAGAGAGAATCATTAATCAGCACGTCCCCCACTGGGGACCGAGCCCGCAACCCAGGCATGTGCCCTTGGCCTGAATCGAACCTGGGACCCTTCAGTTCACAGGCCAACGCATTATCTACTGAGCCAAACCAGCTAGGGCACAAACTGAATTCTTAAGCAAGAATGATATCCTTTTGACTTGTATATCTAAGAAGTCCAGGGGCTTCAGGCAGAGCTGTATCCAGAGGCTCATGCGTGCTATAAATCCTGGCTTCTCTCTTGCCCTCAGCTTTGTTGCCCTTGGGTAATGATTTCTTTCTTAGATAAAGCTGGGGAAAATGGAAGCTGCTGGCACCTTACCTCTTATGATCCCCAATGCCAGGAAGAGTCTTTTTCCCCAGTGTCTTCTATATCTCCAGTGTCATGGCAAGCACCTAATCCTGGGCCAATTACTATGTCTAGAGGGATGGGATCTTACAACTGGTGGAGGCTCTAGGAAGGTCCAAGGCTGAGCTTTTACTAGTAGATCTTGTGTACCCTGGGAGTCCTAGGCTGGGAGGTAGATGGTCCCCATTAGACTGGCTGTCAGAGCAACTGTGTTTATTTGGCAGGTGTGCTGGGCATTGTGCCTCTGGAAGGCCAGGGAGAGAACAAGAGACATGTGACCCACCTGGGCTGCCATTCTGGTGAGTAGGGGCTGGATCCAGGAAGTCTGGAACTGCTCCTCCTTCTCTGGGGCCAGAGATTCATACTGACCTGGTCTCACAGGCCCGTGACTTTCCAGGTCCCTCCTATCGTTTTCACTGTTCCTTCTGACAGGTGAGGTCCTGGTTAGAAGGGTAGATCCTGGCAGAGAATTTGGGCCTGGCAGAGAGGAAGAAGGCTGGGTGCTCCATGTGGCCAAGCTGGGAGGAAGGGGGATATGTACCAACCTGCACCAGATTCCCTGATGCTGGCTTCCTATTACTGCAGAGCATTCAACTCTGTGTAGTTCTTAGCCCTTTGTCCTTTCCTGGAGCTTAGGAGACTACCCCTCACTACCAGGTCTCCTCCCCAGCCAGACTCCCCAGGGCTCTCCAAGGAAAGTTGGGCTGGGCTGCAGGGCCAGAGATGAATTGAGCTTTTGTCCGCCACAGCTACTTCTAGGGGCTCCCAACAGCCGGGCTGGCAATCTGCCACTTTCAGGAAACAGTTTGCTCTCCTAGGACAGCTCCCGGCTGTCTCCTTTCTCCCTGTCCAGCTTTGACAGCTGTGGGCCAGTCCTGGCTTGCATTCCTGGCTGTCGGTTGGATGGTCTTAGGTGAGAGAAGGAGCTAACCTTTGGTCCCTGTTGTGGGTGTGCAGTTCAATGTAGGAATCATGATGATGATGATGATGGTAGTTCTTAAAATAGCAGTAATGAAGATTGATAGAGCCCTATCTATGTCCTTTCCTCCCCATTTTCTCATCTGATCCCTTTTTAAAGCTTTTTACAACTTTATCAAGTTATCATTTACATATCATTAATGTTACCTTTTTAAAATGAAGAATTTGATGACTTTTATTGAAGTTACAGGCTTGTGTATACCACCATTCCGTTTTAGACATTTCCCCACAAGATTCCTCATGCTCCTTTGTGCTTAAACCATTTCCATCTCAGGCACTACTGCCTCAGGCAACTGTTGATATACTTTCTGCCTCTGCAGCTGGGGTCTGCAAGCTACTGGTGTGGCCAAATCTGGCCTGCTGCCTGTCTTTGTAAACTGTTGTTTTGGAAAACTGCCAGGCCTTTTCATCGATGGCCAGTCTGTAGTCACTTTCTCTCAACAACTGCAGTGTTGAGCAGAGACCATATGGCCCTAAAAGCTTGAAATACTACCTCACCCTTTCCAGAAAATGTTTGCCAACCTCTGCTCTATAGACTGGCCTTTTCTGAACATTTCACATAAATGGGAAATACCGTACGTGGTATTGTGAATCTGCCCTCTTACACTTAGCATAATGCTTTGAGATCCTCTTGTGTGCAGCATATGTAAGAAGTCTGCTTTTTCATCTACTCTCATACCTTTTTCAAGTATATTTCAAAGTAACCCACTTTTCAGCTAGGAAAACTGAGGCTCAGTTTAGGTCCTTGTCAATGTTGATGTTGCTGTTGGAAGAGCCAGGTCTATCTGACCTTGTGCTCTTAGGCACCCTTCTGCTTGCTTCTAAATATTTTTTTTATTCACGGGAGAGTTGCTCCAATTGGTGGAGTTAGTGAGGTGGTGAGTGCCCTGTGACTTGGGGGTTCCAAATAGAAGCTGGACCAGGTTGCTGTTGGCAGGTGGTAGCCTCACTGTAGCTCTAACTATTCAGAGGCTCTCTTTGCAGGAGCAACCTTGCTGGGAAGCTTCAGTGAGAATAGCTGAGCTCCAGCACTCTCAGAACCTGCCTTTAAGGCACCAGTGCTAATGGTGGGGAGACTGTGTTGGGCTGGGCTCTGGTGACTTCCCAGTCTTCAGGATGCCCAGATTTTGGGACTCCTATGTCTTGCCTCAGGGCCAAGCAACTCTTTAACCCAGCTTCCCAGGGGGACGGAGTGCAGAGGCGGGGGCATCTAGAGGGCCTTTCTGCATGTCCAGGCTGTGGGGTGGGCCGGGAACGTGTCCCAGTTTGGGAAAGGCTGATTCTGTAGGTTCTGAAGCTGGACAGTCTGACCCTCAGCTTTGCCCTTACTTAGTTGTGTACCTCTAGACAATTTACTTAACCTCTCTATCCTTGTGTCCTTGTCCTCCACTCGGGTGATGATGCCACAGTGCCATCCTGGTGGGTCACTGAGGATTTGGTGAAATAAATGCACATGAAAGACTCATGCTTCTCAGATCGGCCACATTACTGCCTCTTATTCCCTCAGTGTGCCAGGCTGCCTACATTGGCTGCTGCTCCGGGCCTGTGCCCTGCCCTGTCCAGTTCGGAGCCCACAGGGTGGGGCAGCAGGGTTTGTGGCCAGGAGTCCAGGCTGAGGCTGTCCCAAGGTGTACCTGTCCTTATACTCCCCTTTCTCTTCCTTATCTCTGGCCAGGAGGAAAATGCAATGCTTGGCTTGTGGAGAGGCAGGCAATAGAGTGGCCACTCTGCTTTTTGCTGTAATGATACAGGCCTGGCTGTCCTGCTTCCCCTCAACACCCAGGCCCTGGCCTCGTCTCTGCTGCCCCCCCCCCATCCAGTCTCATTTCCCCTCTGGGCTCTGGTTTACTCTGTGCACCCCAACCCCCACCCGCCAGAGCTGGGCAATTCAGGTGCTTTGGTCACAAAGAACAGAAGACCAATTCCAGCTTGCTTAAGACAAAAATAAATTTATTGGGAGATTCCTGGGAAGCTTCATAACCAAAGGAGCAGCTAGATGTGCAGATCTTAGGAGGGCCCTGGGCTTTGATTCCAAGCCTTGGGAAAAGAGCATGTTGAGCTGGAAACAGTATGTTCAGGTAGGTTCTTGTTGGGCCTGAGTCAACCATTCCTCTCCCGCAGACCTGATCACGGACTTGGACTTCTCTCCCTTCGATGACTTTCTCCTGGCCACAGGCTCAGCAGATAGGACGGTGAGTGGAGCCATTAGAAGGGCTGCTCAATGCCTCACCCACTCCTATTTGGGGCCTTCTGAGCCTCTGGGGCCCTGCTCCTTCCTAGTCCAACCCCTCTCACTACCCCTTCAGCTCCTCCACAGATTTGCAGGACTAGGCCAGCCCAGACTTTCTTAGTTCCTTAACCCACCACACCAACTTCCACATACTCCTGTGCACTTGCCAGAGCCCTTCCTGTGATGTGCTGTCCTACTGCTTGACTGCCTAAGGACATCAGGGCTGGGGTAGTGTGGGAGGCTCAGAAGAGATGGATCAGAACCCCTGATTTACCTGCACTCATTTTCCCCCAGCCTTCAACCACACTCATGATCCTGAGCCAGGTCGCCCTCCTTTTCCCAACACAGACACACAGCCTCATGCCCAAGCATGACCCCTGGAGTTGGGGGCAGGTGAGGACCTTCCCTTTCCTGGGCTCACAGACTTACTCTTTCCCACAGATGAAACTATGGAGACTGCCAGCCTCTGGCCAGGCGCTGCCCTCAGGACCTGGGCTGGTCCTGGGCCCTGAGGACACCCGGGTAGAGGTGCTTCAGTTCCACCCCACTGTGGATGGCATCCTGGTGAGCACGGCAGGCACAGCCGTGAAGGTCTGGGATGTGGCTAAGCAGCAGCCCCTCACAGGTATGGGCCACACTAGCCGCGTCACTTTCTGGGCAGGGCCCCCCCCACCCCCCCGAAAACGTTCTCTTTCTTTGTTTATGTGTTTGACATCATGAGTTGTAAAGCAAGTATCAAAAACTCACTTGTATATAGTATAAACCCAAGTCTTACAAACACCCCACCATCTCCATTTCCCGTGGCACTTGTTTCAATTACAGCTGTTTTTTCTACTTTATCTTCCACGTGTCTAAATAACTTTCTTATACTGTTATTTCTTGAGTTGTATGTCATTTCAGTTTTGAAAACAGGCTATTGACTTCTACCCATGAGATGAGACTTTGCTTTCTTATCGTCCCAACCCATCCCTGCCTAGCCATGTTTTTCTTCCTCTCATCTTCCCAACGCAGCTTGACCTAGTCTGTATAGGCTATAACAAATCCCATGGACTGGGTGCTTTATAAACAATAGAAATTCACTTCTCACAGCTCTAGAGGCTGGGAATCCAAGATCAGGGTGCCAGCCGATTTGATGTCTGATGAGAACCGACTTCTTTTTTTTTTTTTTTTGAGAACCGACTTGATTCATAGTCAGCCATCTTATTCCCTGTGTCTTCACATGGTGGAATAGGGGAGGGAGCTCTCTTTTGTACAAGCACTAATCCCATTCACGGATACTTCCCCCTCATGAGCTAATCACCTCCCAAAGGCTTCCACCTCCAAATTCCATCACAGTGAGGGGTAGGTTTCAACATGTGAAATGTGGAGGGGACACAGACATCTAGAGCATGCTTAGGTGATAACAACTCTGAGCCAGACACCTCAGTATTTGACTGGTTATGACCTTGCAGTATGAACCTCAGCTGAGTCCAAGTGTTTTTTTGTGGTAGTGTCACTGAGTCCATTTGGCAGAGTCCTTTCCTTTTAGGGGAAAGACACAAGGCTCAGCTCTGGCCAGGTAGATCAGTTAGTTAGAATATCATCCACATACACCAAGGTTGCGGGTTTAATTCCTTTCAGGGCACATACAAGCATCAGTCAATGAATGTATAAATAAGTGGAACAACAAATTGATATTTCTCTTTTTCCTTTCTTCTCCAAAATCAATAAATTAAACACATACAAACACATACACAAGGCTCAGAGAGTTGAAGGACAAACTGGCACCCCAGAGCTGTGCAGTGTCCAGGGTACACCAAGCTCACAGTGGGGCTGAGGCCAAGGGCCATTAGTAGCATAACTAGGAGTCTCAGGGTCCCCCTCCTGATAGCATCAGTCAGTGTCCACCATGGAGGCATCTTGTGCCACAGGAATGGGAAGTACAAGGTGCAGGGCTTGCCCCCAAAGAGTTCTTGGCACAGTTGAAAAGACCAGCCTGACCCTTGAAGCAGAGGTGAAGGTCACTAGGCAGATGTCATTAGGGAGTCACCCCACCTGTAACTATCATCTCAAGCCCTTATCACGTGCCCAGCACTGTGCTGAGAGTTTAATTATTCCTCAGCACAACACAGCAGTTCCATGGGGGTGGGGAGCAGGGAACCTTGGAGGTTTCAGAGTAGAAGCATGGCCTGACAATGGTAGGGTTGAGGGAGGGGCCCCTGGATGTAGTACAGAATATCTGGAAGGAGCTGCTGCCCTTGTTCCTCCCACCTGAAAAGGGACTCTGGCAGCTGCTGCCTTTGCCCCAGAGAGTTAACTCCAACTAGGCCCACCTGGTTCCCTGTGTTCTCATTGCCCAGGGCAGGGTGTGGGGACACTGGTGCCCTCTTGACCTTGGCTGCTTCTTTGCAGAGCTGGCAACCCACGGGGACCTGGTGCAGGGTGCTGTCTGGAGCCGAGACGGAGCCCTGGTGAGCACAACATGCAAGGTAAGGAGGTGGGTGGTGAGGCTCAAGTAAGTGCCTGTGGGGAGCCTGAGGCATGCCCTGTTCCTGTCAGGGCCATGGTGTCATGGAGCACACAATCTAGGCTGCATTTGTCAGGCTAGGTGGTATTTACGGGGCAGAAGGTGCATGAGCCCTCCCCCACTTCAGCTGGCCTCCCGCCTCTAGCTCACACCTGCATCTGCAAACACCTATCCCACCTTGGTACCAGGGCCTGGGGTCCCTGTTAGATGAGGACCCAAGTAAAGCCCCACTCAGGCCCTGCTGGGCTCTTGTTTGTGCCATTTGGCTCCCATCACCAACTTCAGGCAGCCTCACCTGCCTGCCTATCTGCTTTGTCCAAACTTTTAGGAGAATTCAGACTCAGGACGCTGTGTCAACCCTCATACCCAGTGTGCAGACCTCATAGTCCTCGCTGACATCAGGCCCCGTGATCTCCTAGTCCTGAGGGGTGGTGGTGGCCAGTGTGGATTAGGGAATCAGACAGATCTATAATAATAAAAGCAGAACGTGCTAGTTAGCAGACATCTTTCTGGACAACCTTCCGGATGAAGGAGGGGCTTGCGAGGGCCAAGGCGGCCTCCGTGGCGGCCGGCGCCGAGGCTGCCCTGTCGGTGGTGGGGGCCAAGTCCCTTGCATGAATTTCCTTCATCAGGCCTCTAGTTAAACAATGACTGACCTGTGAAATGGGATCTGAGGGAGAGACATGAAGTGCTTTAAGCTGGTCAGAGGAGCTGGGAAGGCTTGGCCATAGATAGTGGACTTGGGTACAGGCTCTGACGGAAGCGTTAATGACATGGGACATAGAGAGGTTCTGGGAACTGCAGGTTTGGGTGCAGGGCCAGGGCAAAGCTGTGTGCAGAGAGCAGAGTTGAGTGTACAAGGGTTGTGCTTGTTATTGTTGAAATAATCAGAAAACACTGGAGTGATTAAAGCCAGAAGAGGGGCAGCCTATAGTGTGAAGTGAGCAGATTTGCATTTTGAAAGCTCCCCAGCTGCCTGTGGCTAGAGCATTGCAGGGCCCATATCCAAAAGTAAAGGTGCTACAGCTTCTGGGGGAGGAGAGGAGTGTCTTCAGCTAGGGGTGCTACAGAGGGGCAGACTTGGGAATGAGAGCTGTGGGTTGGTGAGGGGCTAGATGTGAGGAGTTGGGGGTTATGAGGCTGGCTTCTTGGTATTGGCTGTAGGCCTGTTGGATTGGGTTACCTGGGGCATTCAAGCAGAGATATCTTTTGAGTCCATGGACTAGGGCGCTGGGCAGCAAGCTGAGCTGAAGATAGAAGGGTGGGCACTATCTGTGTTCATGTGGTAGAGTCTGTAAAGAGGTGAAGGACACTCACTTGTTGGATTTGGGGATGGGTTTTGATTGCTTAATACGTTTACCTTTTTTACCTAAAACCCTCCCCTCTGGCACCTGTCAGTTCTCTATTTCTGAGTCTGTTTCTATTTTGTTTTGTTTTTTTTTTAGTTTATTTTGTTTATTAGATTCCACATATAAGTATATCATATGGTACTTGTCTTTCTCTGACTGGCTTATTTTACTTACCTATTTCCTAGTCTTTATTAAATTCTTCCCTCATTTGGTTCATTAAACAATAGGTTCCAGACATTGGCCTGAGCTTTGGGTGTCAGGAGGTAAATAAGACTGGGCTGCTGACCCCTAAGAAGCTGCTGCTCGAGGACAAGGTGGTCATGTGGCAGCCGTTGCTCAGGCTAGAAGCTGGTGAGCATGACTTCCAAAGGGACAGTGAGGTCAGGGCTGGTCCTTTGATATGAGCCCTCACTGAGGAAGGGACGGGCATCTCAGGCAGGAGAACCGACCTGTCAGAGTCCTGCATTTAGGCTGTGAACTCTGCCTCCAAAGAGAACCCCTCACTGATCTGTGTGACCTTGACATGTGTGAGAGAGACAAAGCACAGAATGAAAGTGAGGAAGGGAGAGCGAGGGAGGGAAGGAGAAAGCTGGAAGTTGCTTCCCATCAAAGTCTCCCCTCTCTCAGCACCATCTCCCTGCTGCTGAGGAAACCTCCCTGGTGGCTGGTCTGACTCCCATCCTACCTTGAAGCAGCTCTTCCTCTCAGGGACCTTGATTCCCCTGCCAGGCCTGGGCCCAATCCCACCAAAGTCCTTTCCTGTCCCCCTCCCAGCTTCTCCAGGCAGCCACTAGGGGGTGCGCCTGCCTCATGGATAGCTGCCTCACTCTGCTACTGTGAGCCCAGCAGACATGCTGTCCCCTACAGCCTATGCCAACCCCTCACAAGACCAGCCTCCAGTGTCCAACCTGAGCCCTGGTTAGATGGCCCAACTACCTTTAGGGACTGCTCACACTGTTACTGACTTGTGCGAGGCACTGCCATTGTCCTCATCCTACCAAGGGTTTTGGGTTTGCCCAGATCACACAGTACCTGAGTGGTAGAGTTGGTATTTGAATCCAGGCCACTGGCTCTCTACGGTGTCTCTGCCACTCAGGTCTGAGTTGCTCCTGCTGGGAGGGCGTCTTTCTTGCTTGACATTTCTCTGTTTCTCCCTATCCTCTGTCTGTCTTTTGCTTCCCTGTCTCTGTCCCTTGTTATCTTTCCTCTGTATAGTTATCCTCTTTCTATTGCTGTCTCCTGTGTCTCTCTCTGTCTCCTGTGTCTCTCTGTTACCTTTCTGTCTCTGCCTCTCTCTGTCCTCTCACTTCTCTCTCTCACTGTTCTTTCTGCCTGTCTCTGTCCCTCAATATCCTTGGCTGTCTGATCTCTGTCTCTAAATGACATCCTGAACACAAGGCTTTGGAGTAGAGTGGTGCTTTAGAGCTAATCCTGGACTGTGTCTGGTGTCTGCCTGACACATAGCAAGTGCTCACTAAACTAGCAGGGAAAGCTTTGCCAGGAGTGACCCAAGAACCCTGGGAACCTGCTGAGGTGTGTCAGGAAAGCCTGGGATGGTCCGCCAAGGGAGGTGTGGCTTTCCAGGCCATCTCTGGGCTGGCCCCTCCCTTGTCCAAGCAGCCCTTTTATTCCTGCCATTCACTTTCTTCAAATGGCAATCTCTTCCCTTCCACATCACATGCCAGCTCATGTCTCCACATCTTTTCTCATGCTTTTTCCCCCTTAAATATATTTTTACTGATTTCAGGAAGGGAAGGTGAGGGAAAGAGATAGGAACACCAATGATGAGCCCTAGCTGGTTTGGCTCAGTGGATAGAGCATAGGTCTGCTGCAGACTGCTGTACTGGCAGCTTTCAGCCTGGCTTGTGGCTGAGCATAGCTCCCCCTGTGGGAGCACACTGACCACCAGGGGGCAGCTCCTGCATTGAGCGTCTGCTCCCTGGTGATCAATGTGTATCATAGTGACCAGTCATTTCCAGTCATTCTCTTTGTTAGGGTCAATTTGCATATTACCCTTTTATTATATAGGATTATTAGTATAGATATTTTTATTGATTTCAGAGACGAAGGGAGAGGAAGATGAAAACATCAGTGATGAAAGAGAATCATTGATTGGCTGCCTCCTACACGTCTCCTACTGGGGATTGAGCCCAAAACCCTGGCATGTGCCTTTGACTGGAATTAAACCCGGACCCTTCAGTCCACAGGCTGATGCTCCATCCACTGAGCCAAACCAGCTAGGGCTCCAATTCTTTTTGATATATACTCTAAAGTGGAATTGCTGGATCATGTGATAATTCTATTTTTAATATTTTGAGGAACTATCACACTATTTTCCTAGTGGCTTTACTATTTTACATTCCCACCAACAGTACCCAAGAGTTTGATTTATTCTCATTCCCACCAACACTTATTTCCTGGATTTTTGATAGTTGTCATCCTATTGGGTGTAAGACAATATCTCATTATGGTGTTGATAAGCATTTCTCTGAAGATTAGTAATGTTGAACATCTTTTCATGTTTTTTGGCCATTTGTATAACTTTGGAGCAAGGCCTGTTTAAATCCTTTGCTTATTTTTTAATTGGATTATTTGATTTTTTTGTTGTGAAGTTGTATGAGCTCTTTATATATTCTGGTTGTTAACCCCTTACTGGATATATGATTTGCAAATGTTTTCTTCCATTCCATAGGTTCTTTTACTCTGTTGATTGTGTTCTTAGATTATAACAAAAGTTAAACTCGTTTTTGTACCACTTGTCTATTTTTACTTTGGTTTCCTATGCTTTGGTATTATATCTAAGAAATCATTACCAAGTTCAACATCATGAAACTTTTCCCCTATGTTTCTTGTAGGCGTTTTTTGTTTTGGGCTATGAGCTGTTTCTTGTTATCACTGAATAATATTCCATTATGTGAATGTACCACAATGTATTTATTCACCTACTGGGGATATCTTGGTTGCTTTCAGTTTTTTGAAATTATGATTAAATTGCTGTAAACATTTATGTGGACTTAAGTTTTAACTCATCTGGGTAAATATTTTAAGAGACAATTGCTGGATCATATGGTAAGAATATTTTTTGCTTTGTAAGAAACTGCCAAACTGTCTTCCAAAGTGGCTGTATGATTTTGCATTCCTATCAGCAGCAAATGAGAGTTCCTGTTGCTCCACATCCTCATTAGCATTTGGTATCTTCTTTTTTTTTTAATTTTAGCTATTCTAGTAGGTGTATAATTGTAACACATTGTTGTTTAAATTTACAGTTCTCTAATGAGATGTGATAAGCATTTTTAAGAATATATTTTTATAGATTTCAGAAAATAAGGGAGAAGGAGAGAGAGAAACATTAATGATGAGAGAGACTCATTGATTGGCTTCCTCTTGCATGCCCCCCACTGGGGATCAAGCCCTCAACCCGAGCATGTACCCTTGACCAGAATCGAACCCAGGACCTTTCAGGCCGCAGGTCAATGCCCTATCCACTGAGCCAAACCAGCTAGGGCAAGCATTTTTTTATATGTTCATTTTTCATCTGTGTATCTTTTTTGGTGAGGTATCTATTCAGATCTTTGCCCTTTTTTAAAAAATATTTTTTAAAATATATTTTATTGGTTTTTTACAGAGAGGAAGGGAGAGGGATAGAGAGTTAGAAACATCAATGAGAGAGAAACATCGATCAGCTGCCTCCTGCATGCTCCCCACTGGGGATGTGCCTGCAACCAAGGTACATGCCCTTGACCGGAATCAAACCCGGGACCCCCAACTCTGCAGGCCGATGCTCCATTCACTGAGCCAAACCAGCTAGGGCTCTTTTCATTTTCTTAACAGTATCTTTTGCAGAGCAGAAGTTTTCAATTTTAGTCAAGCCCAGTTTATTAACATTTCTTTCATAGATTATACTTTTGGTATTGTAGCTAAATAGTCATTGCCAAATGCCAGGTCACCTAGATTTCCTCGTACATTATCTTCTAGAGGTTTTATAGGTTTGCTTTTTATTATTAGGTCTGTGATCCATTTTGAGTTAATTAAAACTATATATATATACATATATATGTGTGTGTATATATATATATATATATATATATATATAAACTAATAAAAGCAGAATAGTAAAATTAACCGTTTCTCCGGGACGCCCACAGCCAATCAGAATGGCCGTATGCAAATTAGCCCAGCCAACATGGCGGCCACCACTCACGGACCTGAGTAAACGTTTAGGCAGCGTCCGTTGCAGCAGGAGCGAGAGCAAAACTACCTGCTTGCTGGCTCCTTAGCCTTTGGCCTGAAGCAAAAACGCACATTTGCAACAATTAAGTGTAACAATTGTTTCATTATAGAAGCTGTGAGGTGAGGCAGAGAGGAGGATTCGAGGTGAGGCAGAGAGGAGGATTCGTTAGTAAAAGGCTGCCTTAAAGGAACAGCATCAATTATAGGAAACCTGCGTCCAGCCGGCCTTGCTGGGACGTTGGGCAATGGGAGCTGTGGGCAGCCTTAAAGCCCCTCACCCAGGCTGGTCAGGCACGCCAGCAGGTGGACATCCCCGAGGGCTCCCAGACTGCGAGAGGGTATAGGCCGGGCTGAGGGACCTCCCGAGTGCACAGAGCAGCTGCAGGGCGGGACAGCGCAGGACCCAGGACCCGTGAGTGGGAAAGAGGCGGCAGGGTTGGAGGGCACCGGGAAGCGGGAAAGAGGCGGCAGGGTTGGCAACCTGCTTGGTGGGCTTCCTAGGCCCTTGGAGGGCACCAGGAAGTGGAAAAGCAAGGTGGCGGGCTGGGGAGTGGGAAAGAGGCAGCGGGGCGGTCTCGGCCTGCTTGGCAGCTGCCCAGGCCCTTTGTGGGGCACCGGGGAGTGGGAAAGCAAGGCTGCAGGGGCCAGGGGCCTGCTTGGCAGCTCCCCAGACCCCTTGGCGGCACCGGGAAGTGGGAAAGGAAGGCAGCAGGGGACGGGTGAGTGGGAAAAAGTCAGTGGCCTGCTTGGCGGCTCCCCAGGCCCTTTGGGGGCCACTGGGGAGCGGGAAAGCAAGCTCTTGGGGGC
>PVJC01011850.1:0-40819 GCA_004026665.1 Murina feae | reverse complement strand
GGGGTAATTGATACACTGTTCCTTTAAGGCGGCCTTCTAACTACTAACGAAGCCTCCGCTGCTTCACCTCGCAGCGTCTATAATGAAACAATTGTTACTGTTACTGGTTAGGCCGGAGCTGCTCTTTCCTTCAGCTCCGGAGGATTCTATGATTGTTACAATGTTTCAAAAAGCTGTGTTTCGCTAGAGGCAGTTTAATTGGAGCTGAGCTGAAGGGCACAGCTTCACTTTCGCTGCTGCCGCAATGGAAAGGGCTGTTTACTCAGGTCCGGGAGTGGCGGCCGCCATGTTGGCTGGGCTAATTTGCATACAGCCGCTCTGATTGGCTGGTGGGCGTGGCTTACCCTGTCTCGGAGAAACGGTTAATTTTAATATTTCGCTTTTATTAGTTTAGATATAAATATATATATTTTTTGACAGTTGAGCAGAGCAGATAGACCTAACCTTTGGCCATGTCCCTGCCTGAACTCTCACCTACAAAGGTGACATGAAAAGCCACAGTGTGATTACCTCTCAGCATGGTTTATTGCCTCCCTTATAGAAAAAAGGGTCTGTGATGGGATCCTGAGGGGGGGGGGGGGATGTGATGAGGCTTGTCTCAACCCCTGGGGAGCGCTGGGGTCATTCTGTACCACCAAGAGCCCGGTGCAGGAAATTCTTAGAGGAAAAACTCATCAGGCACGGAATGGAAATCTATTTGGGGCTTTGCAGGTCTGGGATAACCCCTCCAGTGACCTCACCGAGACTCACGAATGGGCTGGTTGTGCGGTGTGGCGGGTGGGCCTTTTCGTCTGTGTTTCAGGCGGCGGCTTGGACGAAGGGAAGACGGCACGGTGCTGGGGAAGAAATGAGTCCAAGGGAGGCTGCCAGTTACTGCACCTGTCAGTGTTCCACAACAGATAAAATTAATTCAGAAACCCAAACAGTCTGCAGAAAACCGAACACAATTATCTAAGAAATTAAGTTATACCGTTGCCTTGACCTTTAATCAATCATTCAACCGTTAATGTTAATTTTGTGATCTAAAAATCATAGTTCTATTTGCATTTTAATGGCTGCTAAATGAGTGTCATCAGGAAGAAATAATGGCAGGGTGGCCTTTTGCTACAAATTCTTCCTTCCTAACGGCCAAGCGGGAAGCGAGGGATGGGTGTTTGGAAAAGGTTTTGTTTCGCCTTCTAGCAGATGTATGGCGCTGCCCTTCTCAAATGAAAAAACAAGCAATTCCCCACAAATACCACCACCTGTTGTTATAAATAAATCCAAGCTGTAAAATGGAACGGCGGCTTAATGGCAAAATCATTTCAAGCATCCTACCCTCCTCCCACCAGCCCTTCACAATATAGCCTCTTAACAAGTTGTTTCTCAGTCCTGTACCTTTTTAAGCTTTTGGCCCGCCATCCAGCCTCATCCCTAACCTGGAGAAATGGCCTGTGGATTTGTAGCTAAAAATAAAAAGTTACCAACCTCGGGGAGAATGATCACACATTCGTTTGAACAGTTTGAGCGGCTAGAAACTGGCTACACACCACTCCATATTTAGGGTTTCCTTTACATCTTAATCCTGACATCCAGTGGCAGATTTCACAGCTAATGAACCTACCCTTCGAGGAGGAGCACGGAGTCCTAATTAAATCAGGGCATCGTCAGGTTATTGGCAGGCTGTTTGTAATTCCGCAGAATCTTGCTTCCACGAGCAGGTAGAGGGCAATGATAAAGCATCAGAACTGAAATGTGTCCTTTCCTTAGCCTCGTATCTACTTCCAGATTCCTTTGGCCTGCAATAGACTCTCACTCCGTCTATAAACAGTGATTGTTTAGCAGGCCCCGGGTATTGTATTTGCTGAAATATTATGTCTCTTACCTGAACCTCAGCTTCTTCCTTTCAGTTTCTGGGAGGAGATTTATATGAAATATTTCTTCTGATGAGAGGGGTCTTGAACTTACAAAAAAATTATTTTTTTTTTGGGGGGGGGAGCTTTAAAAATCAAGTTTCAGAGATTTTTTTTTGAGTATAGAGAATTCAAACAGGAATGTGAGGAGACAGTATTAGAAATGAACGCTCACTTACTTTTTTTCTTCCAAGAAAATGTGGAGGAGGGGGAATGTTCCTGCATAGATTGCAAAACTCCATTTCATAAAAGATTTATTAGCAGTGACAGAGGGAGATTGCTGAGTGGAACCCTGATAAATGCCTCATTTTCCCCACTGCTTTAAAATTATGGGTTCTGTCCATAAAGTACTGATTAATTCATATTCACTCAATGACATACCCTCCTTCCCCCCCCCCCCAAGCAAAGATTGTAAGCATTTTACTTTAACAAATAAAGAACTCAGGGTGGGATGCATACTAATTCATTTAGCTCTGGAATTTGCACTGCAATTTATGCAGCTAATCACCACAAAGCAGGAAAGAATCTTTTCTTTAACTGTGACAAGACCTGCCTACATTTCAGCATTTCCCCTACTAAGGTATTATTAATCTCTAAACTCACAAAATCGAATCTTATCTAAGACCCTTTAAAACAGTGGTGTCATACACAGCAACTCCCAGAGACAGAAGTTTCTTTGCTTTTCTAAAAGACTGACCACCCTGACCAGCCAGCATGGCTCAGGAGTTGAGCGTTGACCTATGAACTTGGAGGTCACAATTTGATTCCCGGACAGGGCACATGTCTGGGTTGCAGGCTTGATCCTCAGTGTGGGGTGTACAGGAAGCGGATCAACGATTCTCTCTCATCATTGATGTTTCTCTCTCTCCCTTTCCCTTCCTCTCTGAAATTAATAAAAATATAAATAAAAAAGGACTGTTCCAATTCAAATATTTTCTTGTTTAAAGAATCCAGATAAAGTAACTGGTGTCTGTTCTAAAAGTCCAGAGAAAATTCCAGAATAGTGGGTGGTTCAGGGCAAAAAACAATTGCAGAATGCCTGGAGGGAAGAGAGTAGATGTTGACAGCTAAGGAAGAGCCAGCAGTGGCTGTTAGCTCAGGAGTTTCCCTGGGAGAAACACAACACTCAAGGGAGGAAGGTGCCAGGACTTCCCTGCTTCATTAGGTGGCGGAAAAATTACTTCCATGTAATTCTCAGAGAGCCAGAAAGTGTTTTAACGAATTTTTAAATTATAAGAGCAATATGCTCCCATTTTAAATGTTGGAAAAGTACTAGTAAAGGAATTATTTCAAAAGCTAGCACTATGCTAGACACTGTCCTGGCTGAGGAGCTTTTAATTCTGGGTGGGAAGTTTGCACGGCAACTTCCGTGAGGAGAGGTATCAGACCTGTCTTGGTCACATGGCCCAGTGCTTGGCATATGGTAGATGCTCACTATCTATTTGTTTAAGGAAATAAAGTTGTGATCAAATAGTAAAAACAGTGTACGTCCAAATTTGGCTTCTGGATACTTTTTATTGAGAGACCTACAAATACTGGTGTGAGCAGCTAGTTATCTGGCTTTTCAGTAATTTCTAAGTAGTTTTGTTAAGGATTTAGTTTAAATAGGTAGAGAATGACCAGATATCAAGTTGCAGTGAGGAGGGAGAATGCTGCTTTCCATGAAAAATAATACTGACTTGCCTTAGCCTGTGTGTTCAATGGTTAGAGCATCCACCTGTACACTGAAGGATTGGGAGTTTGATTCCCAGTCAAGGGCATGTACCTGGGTTGCAGGTTCCATCTGCACATGCAGGAGGCAGCCAATCAATCTGTCTCTCTCACTCAGATTCTTCTCTCTCTCTGTCTCTCTTTCTGTTCCTCTCTCCCTCTCTCCCTTCCACTATCTCTAAAAATCAATGAGAAAAAAAATATCCTCCAGTGAGGATTAACGAAAATATCCTCAAATGAGGATTAACTATATCCTTAACAAAACTACTTAGAAACAACAACAACAACAACAACATAATAATAACACTGACTTGTTAAATGCTGCTATGTGCCATGTGCTATGGAACTAAGCCTAACCTCTTTTAATTCCACAATAACTCTGGGAAGTATGCATTTTTCTCCCCATTTTATAATTTGGTTCAGAAAGCATTACTAGTAATTCAAGACCTCATAGCTAGTAAGTAGCAAACCTGGCATTTGAACTCTCCTTTGTGTGAATCCAGCACCATGTTCATAACCTCCATGTTCATAAGACTCCTACGGCCTGGAGTCTAGGTCCGCTGAGATGCCGGCCAAATACAGGAGCACATTGAGGGCTGGCACACAGGGATGTTAGAAGATCCATCACAAGGAGCTGAGTCTAGAAGAAGAATATGTAGGGTCTACTGAGGATCCAAATCTGGAAAAAAAAGCTGGACTGAGACTCGCATAGTTTTGAAGAGGAGGAGTTCTGATTATGTTGGCAGTGAGCATAGAGAAAGCTGGGGAACAGAAGTCGGGGAGCTAATGACTGGCATTGAGGGACAGGAAGCATAGCCACTGAAGGCTGGGGTATAAGTGTCTGTTCAGTTACTGAAAAGCTTGGGCTTTTGCTGTTGAAAAGTTGAGATTCAAATGGGGTCTTATCCACTGGTAGAAAGAGAATGAATTATGATTGACTCCATAAGGCACCCTGGTGACAAGAGAGGTCAGCCTACTTGTCTTATTTGGGGACAAAATTAGTACCAGGGCCAGGAATAGAATCCAAAAGGAATCCAACTGACTCAGTCACCAGGATTGGAAGGTGTGACTCAGTGAGAGGCAGACTATTGCGTATTTGTCTGACCTCAGGAAATAGTTACTCCTAATATAGGAGACTCAGGCTCACTTCTGCCAAATTTAATGGATACGTTGTATGTTTTAAGCTTTCGGCTTTAATAACAATGTGTTAATATTTATTGCACATCTAGTATGAGTCAGAAACAGTGAATGACACTTTACTTTCATCTTATTTAATCTGCACAACAATTTTGGGTGGTTAGCCCTGTTATCATCATCTTTATTTTACAAATAAATGACATGAAGTCTTGTCAGGTTAAGTAATTTGTGTAAGGTCCTGTATCCAGGAAGGGTGGAGCAGGGCAACATGTCTCAATGTACCAGAACAGTTGGATGCATCATTTAAACACTGAATCTTTCCTATTCTAGTGGGAAAGTAGTCATTACAAGCCCCTCTGAGTGTCTCCCACCCAGGAGACACCCCCCACCCTCCTAGATTGCCCCATGATCAACCAAGTATAGAGGGGTTAGGACCACGGGAGGTCTCCAGGGTCAGCATTTGCTCTTATTGGTAAGTCCCTCTGCTGAACCAGGTGCACATATCTTGAACATCATCCCCAGGTTTCATGATACACTTCCCAGGGGGCAGGCTAGGGCCCAACAAGCCTAGCCATTCTATAAGAGAATATATGAATCAACGTGAGGAGGCTTCAGATTGATAAGCTCTTCTTGGTGTCCCTTCATCAATGGTTGCTTCAGGAAGGGACTGGTAATCTTTCTCGTTCTTAACCCAACTTTTCTCAGCTTTTTGGACTTGGCCCTTTGTAAGGTACGGGTCCTGTTAAAACCCATGTACACTTCCAGGCATTGCTTTCCGTGGGGCAGGTGGTAAAATAATGAAAGGCAAGCAATGAACTCCAAGACTGTTGAGTTATGTCAACGCAGTTTAATGAAAAAAGCTGGAATCTGAAGGCAGCTCACTTGAGATCAAGTCTTGGCTCCACCAATTATTATCTCTATGACCAAACCTCTTTAATCCAAACCACTTTGAATCTCTTCACTTGTAAAATGAGGGTAATTTTACCCATGCCTCCTAGATTCCTACCACTTTTGAAACCTTTTCACCAGAGAGAGAAGTAAATTAATATCACAACGAATATAGTCTACTGTACAATGTAGTTGTCTGGTCCTCAAGGGGATCGAAAAATTGGCAGAGCAGGTTATTAATAGTTTCCAAGATAAGAATGCTGCACTATTCTTTGCCTCTAAAAAGCAAATAAAGGTTTTCTGTCTTGTTTGTTGTGATGGGTTTGTTTACTGAAGCTCTTCTTTTAGAACTGTCTAGAACTTTTCCAATTTAAGTGATTCAGAAGTGACATTTCCAAAACTAGCCTGAGACTGCTCTGCTCTCCTTATCCTTACCTCATATCCCCATGAAAGCACACCCAGACTTCATTACATTTACCAAGATAGACTCAAGTAAATCCTACTGTAGATAAACAGCCCATAAAATTAACCATGGGTGAGCAGACTGCCTCTAAATGCACTCTGCAAAGGGCATGCTCTTTACGAGAAGAAACCAACCAGGGAACGGATTTGGAGATAATTTGTGTGTTGCAGGTGTGACCTGATAAGGCACTGAAAAGCTCAACTTTATGATTGTGGAAATGCAGTATGCCCATCATCAATGTAGCCTACATAATTGAAGCCATTTATTAGAGCAAGATAAATAGCTCATTCTTTGTCGGAGTGAAAAAGGATAGGTACAAAAATTGTGGTAAGATTTGCTAAGTACTTGTTCTACGCATTATTTCTTTCAGCCCTTAATGCTATACTAAACTAATCCTCTTTACAAACAAGGAAATTAACCCCCACAGAGGTTTACTAATTTATCTGTATTTCCATAGCAGAGAGCTGGATTAGTGGTTCTTAGTCCCCAGGAGACATTTAGCAATGTGTGGAGGTATTTTTGGTTGTCACAACCTGGGGAACATGTTACTGGAATCTAGAGGGTAGAGGCTGGAGATACCGCTAAACATCCTACAATGCACAGGACTTCTCTCCCCTCCCCCATCAAAGAATTACATGGCACCAAATGTCAATCATGAGGCTGAGAAACCCTGAGTTGGAGGGAGTGGCAATGGGCCCCGGTTTTTTATTTTTTATTTTATTTTTAAATATTTTATTGTTTTTTTTTACAGAGAGGAAGGGAGAGGGATAGAGAATTAGAAGCATTGATGAGAGAGAAACATCAATCCATTGCCTCCTGCACACCCCCTACTGGGGATATGCCGGCAACCAAGGTACATGCCCTTGACCAGAATCGAACCTGGGACCCTTGAGTCCGCAGGCCGATGCTCTATCCACCAACCCAAACCGGTTAGGGCTCAATAAATGGTTCTTGAATAATTGGATAACCAAGTGCCCCAAACAAACAAAATAAAATGCCAGGCCTGCACACCCCACACTGAAGATCGAGCTCACACTGGGGGCCCCGGTTTTTTAAATCTAAATTCAATGCTTATTTCTCTGCAAGTTTCCAAAGATAACTGTGTAGTGGATCTGCCATTGATCATAAGTTTCTCCAGGCTGATGTTGCTCTGGTACAGGCTAGCTTCAGCTGGCACTGTTTTGTTGGGTCATTGTGTCCATTCTGATGGGTTCCTGCACAGCAGCTTGTTAACTATTTTGAGTATCACCTCTGGTGTCACTGAATCAAATTTGGCAGTATCTACTCTGTAGGTGATGGGGGAGGAATCTCCTAATCACATAGCAGAGAGGATACATGGGAGACAAAAACGAACTGGGGATTTTGTTTTAAAGGCTCTTCTTTGGCCTACCCATGTAAATAACAGCAATGTCACACCTCATGCATTTAGTGCTTTACCATTTTCAAAGCACTTTCATATTCCTTCAACAAGTATTTATTGAGGAGAAAATAAGTGCCAGGTTCTTTTCTAGTGTGACCATTCAGCAGTGACCAAAACGAAGGCTCTTGGCCTCTTAGAACTTTTGTCTGAAGGGCAAGGGATACAGACAATAAGGAAAAAAGAAACTGTGATATACCAGAGGAAGACCAATGTTGTGGAAAGAATAAAGCAGACTCAGGGTAACAGGGAATATGGGGTGGAGTCTAACAGGTAAGGTGGTATTTCTGCAGAGCCATGAAGGATGGATGAGAGTGAATCATGCGGATAACAGTGGAGGAGAGTTTCAGGCAGAGAGAACAGCAAGTGCTCTGGGGTTGGTGTGTTCTTGTCAAAGTCAGGGAATAGCCAAGAGGTCAGCATGGCTGGAGCTGAGTAATGAGCTGGGAATGGGAGGAGATGGGATAGCAGCAGGGAGATGTGGTGAGCCACTGAGGGGTTTGAGCTTGACTCTGATTGAGATGGGGAGCCATTGCAGAGTTTTGAGCAGAGGGGTGACATGATCAGACATAATTTTAAAAGATCAGTCTGGCTTCTGTGTTGCAACTAGAGGGCTAAGGGTTGAAGCCAGGGAACCAGTTGCACAGTGGTTGCGATCATCAGATAAAAGAGACAATGGTGGTTGGTAGCATTGGAGGCAGTGAAATCAACCACATTCTGGGTATCTTTTGAAGGTTGAGCCAACAGTGTTCGCATCATATGCAGGGTAGGAGACAAGGAGAGGGAGAAAAGATGGCTCTGAGGATTCTGGCCTGAGAAACTTCCTCATTTTGAGGTGGGGCATCTAGAGGTTAAAAAATAAGGTATTCTGGTTTGAACATGTTTAGCATAGGTGCTTATTAGATATCTGAGTGGAGATGTAGAGTTATGTCATGTCATGTAGCATATAACATTTCCAATATTTTATCATATCTTTGACCAAAGGCCAATGTTTAATTTACATGCCCATGGCTACAATGTCATGGAACTGGGATGACAACACACTGTTTAATTCTAAGACCAAAATCCTTCTACTGATGGGAAGTTCTAGATATAAATCAGTATAAAGAGAGAAGTATCTAATAGTAACAGTTTCTAAAAACTACCATAAAGAAACTGTGCTTCTTTATGACCCTCCCTAAAAAGCAAGAGATGGTCATGTTTGGAGAGAGGCACAGAGCACATCCAAATAAGTTGACTTCCAGGTGTGGCCCTTGGAATTATTATCAAAGTCATGAAAAGAGTAGAACAAAGAAATCCAAATAGCTCAGATTCTTCCTACTTCAAATATCACCTTTAAAAAAAAACACATTTTATTGATTTTTTACAGAGAGGAAGGGATAAGAATAGAGAGGTAGAAACATCAATCAGTTGCCTCCTGTACACCTCCTACTGGGGATGTGCCCACAACCAAGGTACATGCCCTTGACCAGAATTGAACCTGGGACCTTTCAGTCTGCAGGCCGATGCTCTACCCACTGAGCCAAACCGATTAGACCAAACATCACCTTTTAAAAAGCTTTCTTTCTCTCTCCTCGTCTTTAGAGTTAACAAAAATGGAAATTTCACTCTATGCACTTGTTTTTTATTTTTTGCCAACATTTTTTATTTTTTTATTTTTCCTTCCAACTTTTTAAATAAAAATGTTGGACATACAGAATTGTTCATGAACATTCCTGGCTACTACAATTAATATTTTCCTGTATCTGCATTTTTGCATATCTATCCATCCACCCCTCTCTCCATCCATTAGTCCATCTTTATTTTTATGCAGTCCATGGTAAGTTGCAGTCATTGATACATTTCACCCATAAAGACTTCAGCATGTATATCATTAGCCAAGTTCCACATAAAACCCGTTAGTTTTTACACATATAGATTGTTGGTTTTCAATGGCTCTCTTGTAAACAACATGTAATTGAATTTTGAATTTAGATTCATTCTAAGAATGTATATCTTTTAAAGAGGCATCTATGACCCCCATTGATTGTGGTTGTGGAATCTTGGTTCTAATCTCGGAATCTGACTTCTAATTTTATGTCTTTCTTTGGGTATGTCTCTGTAATATTTCCCCTTTCATTTTTTTATGCTCTTTAGTAATTTATTCAACCTTTCTTTGGTTATTTTCCCTCCAGTTAACATACAGGGTAGGGCAAAGTAGGTTTACAATTGTTCATATGAAAAATAATCTAATATTCTAATCTAATAAAAGAGTAACATGCAAATTAACCATCACTCCCAGACACCTAAGCCACGCCCACCAGCCAAGCCATGCCCCAAGACAATCAGAGTGGCTGTATGCAAATTAACCCAGCCAAGATGGCGTCTAGCAGCCATGGAGCTAGAGCAAACAGGAGGCTTCCATTGCACCAGCCATGGAGGAAACTGTCTGCCTAGGCTGGCTGGGCCTCTGCTCAAGGCAACAAAGTTTCAATTATAGAAGATAAATAAACCAATCAGCTTTGCTGGGAGCTTGGGTGGCTGGGGGCTGTGGCCAGCCTGCAAACAGCCATCAGCACCTCACCCAGGATGGCTCCACCCTCATAGGGTGAGGGTCCCTGCTGGTGGGCTTGGCCAGCCTGAAAACAGCCCTCAGCCCCTCACCCACGCTGGCCAGGCACCGTAGCAGGACCCCCCTCCCTGAAGGGGATGTGGCCAGTCTGAAAACTGCTTTCAGTCCCTCACCCAGGCTGGCCAGGAACCCCAGTGGGACCCCCACCATGATCCGGGATACCTTTTAGGGCAAACCAGCCAGCATCCACCCATGCACCAGGCCTCTATCCTATATAATAAAAGGGTAATATGCAAATTGATTCTAACAGCAAAACAACTGGGAATGACTGGTCACTATGACACACACTGACCACCAGGGGCCAGACGCTCAATGCAGGAGCTGCCCCTGGTGGTCAGTGCACTCCCACAGTGGGAGCTCTGCTCAGTCACAAGCCAGGCTGATGGTTGCCAATACAGCAGTGGTGGTGAGAGCCTCTCCTGCCTCCTCAGCAGTGCTAATGATGTCTGCCTACAGCTTAGGCCTGCTCCCCACTGGCAAGTGGACATCCCCCAAGGGCTCCGAGGCTGCCAGAGGGATGTCTGACTGCCAGCTTAGGCCTGATCACCTGGGGAGCGGGCCTAAGCCAGTAGGTGACATCCCCCGAGGAGTCCCAGACTGCGAGAGGGCACAGACTGGGTGAGGGACCCCCCCTCCCCTGAGTGCACAAATTTTTGTGCATCAGGCCTCTAGTATTTCATAAATAATAATACAAGAATAAGCTCTATGTTTTGCATATTCACAATTGTAAACCTACGTTTGTCTCACCCTGTATTTAATTTTTTCCCCCAGCTAGCAGTTACCTTTAAAATAAATATCGAGTCTAAATTTTTATATTTACATGAAGAATAAAACAGCATCTTTCTGGTGAGATGAGATCATTGAAAGTCCTTTGCTTTCCTTAGCTGCTGAACCATTTCAAAGTTTTCTTCCAAGAAATCACAGATTCAGAGCATCTCAGACTCTCATTTTGCAGGAGGAGGAAAATAAGGCTCAGAGGAGCGTGGGGATGGGGAGGGGTGGAGAGGAGGGGTGGAGGAAGGCTTTCTCCTCCTGAAGAGCTCCAGCTTTTGAATGGAAGAATCAGAGAGCCAGCCTAAACACAGGCATCTGGTCTACCTTCATCTGTAACTCAGACAACAATCAACACCTAACAACTCCCAGACAGAAGCGAGACTATACTAGTTTTAGAGGATTAAAGAAAATGGATTTCTCAATTCCTTATGCAAGTTTCAAAGCCTTCCAGGAAATCCTACCATCTTCATAATAAATTTTTTTTAGCCTATATTCTATTAATCTTCATGTCCACAATGGGAAAGCCTTTTGCTTAATAATACCCCTCAAATACTTGAAGACTGTTGTTAAGTTTCCCTATAGACTTCTTTTCTTGAGAAAAATAATCCAAATTCCTTTAAACTCATCTCATGAATCTTTCTTCCTATTCTTTCATTAATCTTTATAACGTCCATGAGTTTTCTTAAAATTTCCTATCTTTCTTTTAAATTGTGAAGCCAGAAGCAACAAAATATTATAATACTGATTATTGAGTTCATGCCAAACTGAGTTCCTTGAGGACAGAGGTCATTTCTTACTCATCTTTGTTTCCCTACATTAGGGGGTCAGCAACCTTTTTGTTTTCTCTCAAAAGGGCCAGATTATAAATATTTTAGGTTTTGTAGGCCAAAAGGCAATGTCCTTTATTTTTTTGAATAGTGTTACGCCCAGATGTCATGCTCCCCAAAGACCACTTAGGGAACCCCAAGACTGATGCAAAACATAAGAGCCTTTATTCAAGCTAGCTTGAGCTCTGTCCCACACATGCAGTGGCAGGGCGGGGAGAGAGCGAGTTTCAGGAAAACAAAGGATTTATAGGGGGTCTGGAAGTAGTGGGTGGGGTAATGTGTGTGTCCCCTGTTGATTGAAGGTCCAGGGTTTGGTTGAGGGAAGGTCCAGGGTTTGGTTGCACAGGGGGCAGGATGCAGTTAGACTTGGGTCATTTCCTCTGCATCCCTATTGGCTGGTTTGAGTCAGTCTTGCACCGCCCTTTCAAATAGCCGTTCTCTTTTTTATGTTTTACATTATAAAAATGTGAAAATCATTCTAATCCCAAGACTCATGTAAACAGGTGATAGGCCAAATTTGGCTTCTAGGTGCTATTTGTTGATTCCTGCTCTAGACTCTAGCACAGTGAGAGGTACATGGTAGGCACTTAATAACATTTGTTGAATAAAATAATGTATGACTCTATGAAAATTATTTTATACATATCTTCTATATTCTTTTTTTTCTTTAATCCTCACCAGAGGATATTTTTCCATTGATTTTTAGAGAGAGTGGAAGCCTGCAACCAAGGTGCATGCCCTTGACCAGAATTGAACCCAGGACCGACCAAACCTGCTAGGGTTGTCTTCTATATTCTTGTTTAGTACTTCTGTTGCATTGCGGGCTCAACAAGCTTGTCCACTAAGACCTTCAGATCTTCCTCTGCCATGCATTACCTAGAGCCAGTATTTTCACATGCTGTTTATATTTGGGTAGTTTTATTATTCCTCCCTTTAAGTTTTGTTTTGATAAGTTTTATTGCTCTTTCCTTGCTACTAAGGTGTGGTAGGGGCCCTCTATTAATCTTTATTTGCTGGTGACTTTGGATCTCACCTTTATTTTAGTGAAACCATTTTGAACTTTTGTTTTTCCAGTGTGTTTAGCAGCTGCCCTAGTTACAAATTACCTGTGAACTTAAAAAGCCACCCCAGGCAACTGACAAAACCAAAATGCTGGACCCAGTTCAACCATCTTAACCTGAGGCCCCAAGCTCTGTTTCCATTCTTACAGAGCCTACCTGCCCTGCAGGGGTTGGGAAACTCATTTCTGCTTATTGTCCTGGAATAGAGGCAGGGAATCAGACAGGCTAGCAGAGAAGACTGGCACTAATGGTGACAGAAAAAAAAAACACAACCCACTTCCTTTCTTTTCCCTTAGTTTTTGGGCCTGTAGAGAAGGCTTGTCAGCCCGAGGGAGTGAGTGTGGAGTTCTGTATTAGTTAGAAGAATTACCATTCTGAGCTGAAGTTGGATGAAGCAGTCGTGAGAGGCACAAATCCACAGCATCAGGGGGATCTAGCTGCTTTATGGATTGCCTGGAGACTGATCCCTGCGACTCACTGAGCACATCATTCCTGCCCCACCCTCTGGGCCACTCCCTCATTCAGATGAATTGATTCCTAGGTCCATGGTGCCATGGAAGCTTCTGTTTATCTGCAGTGAGCTTGTGTGGATATCTGCTGTCTCTTTTGCACCTCTAAATTGACAGCGGGTCAATAAGGCGTCAGGCCTCCTCAGTCCTCAGCATCCTGCCTTGGGACACAGAGGGTCTATTAGATTTAGGCAGATGTGACATCCAGTCTGATAGGCAGCAAGCATGGCAGGGAGAGCTCCTTTCCTTCTAAGCTCCACGCCATAGAGGTGGTTACAATTTTCAATCCAGGGGAACTGGGAAAAGCTTTATCCTGGTTCTATCCATTCCCCAAGGCCCTTTTTATCCAGTCCTCTCCTTATCCCATCCCCTGCTCTCCATGTTGCTGAAATTGCTGTGATTGCTACCATTTAAAACAGCCAGGAAAGCTGCATCTATTTACAACGACTTCCTTCTTAACCAGCTGGGGGAGGTTTCAAAACAGTCAACCCGGTGGTGGATCAATTTTTAACATTTCTTTCAAATGTTGAAGTAAAGAAAATGATGACAATTTTAAGGCTCTATTAGGTGGAAATGATCTACGAGGGATGGTGGGTGTCTGAAGGTCACAAATCAGGCGGTTGCTACAGGCTCAGTGATTGAGAAAGAGTGTGGAGAGAGCAGCAAGTGTGTTCCCGATTTCCACAAGAGCCTGAGTTTGGGAATTTACCAATGTGTGCCTGGGACTTTCTATAATGAACCTCTTCACCCCTCTTATAAAACAAACCAGTGTCTGATTAAGAGCTGGCTGGCCTTCCATAGATAAGAAATGAATTTATTTTGATATTAGAAGGGAAAATATCATGCCTTTGTCTGGCTTACCTGGTAAATAGCCTCACTAGCACATGCGGATCATGCTATCCCCCACCCGGTTAAAAGAACAATGTCACTGACATTGAATTTGCACATTTTGTATCATTAATGTTTGGAGAGGCCCTTTCAATTCTGAGTATACATTATCTTTTTCTATTTTTGTTACAGATCCTTCTTTTTTAAAAAAATAATATTTTTCATTGATTTCAGAGAGGAAGGAGAGAGAAAGAGAGAGATAGAAATTACAATGATGAGAGAGAATCATTGATTGGCTGCCTTCTGCACACCTCACACTGGGGATCAAGCCCACAACCAGGGCAAGTGTCCTGACTGGGATTTGAACCTTGACCTCCTGGTTCATAGGTCGGTGCTCAATCACTGAGCCATGCCAGCTAGGTGAAATCTTTCTTTACTCTGTATGCCAGTCAGGATGGGTGTGGTCATGCAGGGTGGCAAAGCCACTCCAAAATATGTGGCTTAAAACAACAAAGGTGTATTTCATTCTCGTGCTACATGTCCATCGTGCCCAGCATGGGCTGTAGTCCACGATTTTTTTCTCACAGGGGTTGGCAAACTTTTTCTGTAAAAGGCCAGACGGGAAATATTTTCAGCTTTTATGGACCATATTAACTCTGTTACAGCTACTCAACTCTGCCTTTGCAATGCACAAACAGCCACAGGCAATGTGATGCGTGAAGGGATGGGCATGGCTGTGTTCCAATAAAACTTTATTTAGCCCTGACCCGTTTGGCTCAGTGGATAGAGTGTTGACCTGTGGACTCAAGGGTCCCAGATTTGATTCAGGTCAAGGGCATGTACCTTGGTTGTGGGCACATTCCCATTAGGGGGCGTGCAGGAGGCAATTGATCGATGTTTCTCTCTCATTGATGTTTCTAACTCTCTATCCCTCTCCCTTCCTCTCTGTAAAAGATCAATAAAATATATTTAAAAACAAAACACAAATTATTCTAGTTTAAAAATAAAAACTTTATTTATAAAAACTGGCCATGGGCTGGATTTGGTTTGTGGGTGCTATGTAATACGCCCACTCTGTGATAGGGAGAGGAAGGAAAAGGGGGGGAATCTTGCCCTGATTCTTTAAGGCTTGACTTCCACTCACACTTCATTGGCCTCAGCAAGCTACCTGGCCACACCTAGCTTCATGGAGGTACAAAAGTGCAGTCTTCATTTGTGCCCAGAAAAACTGGCAATATCTGTAAACAGCACCAAGGATCTCACAGACCCTTCCCTACTCTTTTTAGAGAAGCTAGTATTTTTTCAACTTCTAGACCACCACTTCTTAAAGCATTTTTAAAAATGCAATCTATATGTTTTATAACTCAGTTGCTTTGATGGAAACTAAACAAATTCAGGAGAAAAACAGGATCTATTTTCCAGGAATCATTCTAAGCACTAAGGATGTGACATTTTTTGTTTAAGCCCACCAAATTCTATTTGAGTCCCTGCACCAATCTGAGGCGAGATTAAATTCATCCATCTAACTCATCCTCAGGTGTTTAGATTTCTGGAATCCAGATGGCAATCACATCCTCCTATTGGCTCCTCTCTTTCCCCTTTTTAGCCATAGAATCTGGGGCTCTCTCCCTTTCACTGGGACAGGATTGGGCTCAAGTCTTGCTGACTATCTTGCACCCCTCTTTGTACGTGCAGGGGAGACCAGCAGTCCCTACCAGGAAGGACTCCTGAAGCCTTCCCTTGTCTTTTTTGGCATCCATTTCATTCTCTCTAAGCTTTGCAAAGAAAGAAGTCACTTCATCCAGGAGAGGGCACTGTGTACAAAGTCTAGAGATGATTCAGTTCCTTCTGGGAGAGGCACAAATGAAGGATTAATGAAACCCATATTCAAACGCGGAAACTATAGCACCTATCATAAAACATAAACCAAAACACCACACTAGGAATGTACTCTATAAAGAGAGAAGAAATACAATTTATTAATAACTTGTACATTTCACAAGGTACAAACTGCCTCGTTAAATCAAACATTTTTAGCAGCTGCTCCTCTTCTTTTCTTACAATATACAAACTCAAGCTCTTTGAAAGCCTTCCCTACTCGTGGCTGCTTAGATGAGATCCTATAAACTTTGGGGGCTGAGGAGAGATGGGAAGGTAGGTCCTGGTGAAAAAAGAATAATTTGGCTCTTTCAGGCATTTTTTCCCATAGGAAAGTGAATAACACTTCAGAGAAACAATGCAAAGGTGGGAAGCAGATATAGCTAACTGCTAATGATTCCCTAAGTGCTAAAATGGAAGATGCATTTCGTAAGTAGGAAAAATTTGAAAGGACAACTTGGTAGTGATAAACTTGGTTTATTTGTACCTAAAGGTCTATCTTTATGTGGTGTGTTCTTAATAGATCCCTTTTTGCTGCAACTTCCCACTTAACTGCTAAGCTTTCTCCTCATATCCTGACGTTGACCATCAGGTTATAACTTCTGTCTGCCTTAGCCTTGTTGTCTGTAATATAGGTATAATTACAGGGCTTGTCTCAGAGGATGTTATGAGATTCTTATTATCTTCTGTTCTTTTGTGGTCAGCAGCAGTGATGAAGGCCAGTATGCAATGACCTTCATTGCAGTGGATGTTTCAGGGAACTGGAGGACAGGCCTTTGCAGTAGTAACTTGGAACAGAAATAGTGAAAGCTATAGAAAGTCAGTTGACCAATTGGCATTCCAATGGTAGAGACTGACAATTTGGCTCCTCTCCCCACCCCAGAAGACCAGTCAAACATGAGCCTGTATACATCAGATGGGAAGCAGATCCCTTGAGGACAAGAACTCACACACCTGCTGTGTTGCCAACACCTCAGCTGGTAGCTGGTTCATTGTAGGAAGGTTAAAAGTGTGAGCTATTTGGTCAAACAGAAGCTAATTCAAAAATTCAAGTCCTAGCTCTTCTCCACATTAACTGTGAGAACTGGGACAAGTCACCGAACCTTTCTTAGGCCCTGTATTTTTATCCATAAAACAAGGATAATAATAATTATAGTAATCCACTCTACTTCATAGATCATTTCTGCAAAGCATCATTGGCACATACTAAACACTCAATAAATATCTTCTCCTACAATTATGAAGTCAATGGCCTTGAAACTCCATTTACACAATGGAGTACTACTTGGCTGTAAAAAAGAAGGAAATCTTATTCTTTGTGCCAGCATGGAGGTAGCTGGAGAGCATTACACTTAGTGAAATAAGCCAGTCAAAGAAAGACGAGTACCATATGATATCACTCAGATGTGGAATCTAGTGAACAAAATAAGCTAACAAACAAAATAGAAGCAGATTCATAGATTGAGAACAGATGGACAACTGTCAGAGGGGAGAGGGTATGTGGGGCTAAGTGAAAAAGGTGAAGGGATTGAGTAGGAAAACAAAAAACCAATGAAACCAAACTCATAGACACAGACAACAAGGAATGGTGGTTACCAGAGGGAAAGGGGGGTGGGGGAAGTAAAAAGAGGGAAAAAAAGAAGGAAAAAAGGAATTCTAGTGATACAGATGATATATACTCCAGAGCGGAGAGGAGGGAAGAATTTCTGGAGCACATCCTGAAAGTTGGTGGAAGCCAAGCGAATCTATTCCAATGTTATGTGGCACTAGAGCAAGTGATACCATTGTGTGATCTTCTGAACAGCACACAATAAAAGAAAACATCTCGCCCTGACCAGTTTGGCTCAGTGGACAGAGCATTGGCCTGTGGACTGAAGGGTCCTAGGTTTGATTCCAGTCAAGGACATGTACCTTGGTTGCAGGCACATCCCCAGTGGGAGGTGTGCAGGAGGCAGCTGGTTGATGTTTCTCTCTCATCGATGTTTTTAACTCTCTATCCTTCTCCCTTCCTCTCTGTAAGAAATCAATAAAATATATTAAAAAAGAAAGAAAACATCTCATTAATCATGGAGCATGGAGAACTTGAATTTATGACTTAAAACAATGACTGAAACATTAGGGAATTTCTGTTCCAGTTTGCAAATATTGGCAGTCACTTTTCCAAAGATGCTTGGGGAAATCCTGGTTTAAATACTGGTGCTTCAGAAAAAGGAGAGTTGATGGGGGTTGATCATAGATTCTAAGGAGGAGAAGAATTTTGTTAAATACACTTCATAGGGGAGAAAACTAAGAGGGGCTCTAAGCTGTAATGTCCCTGATTCACATATCTGCTGTGAATCTTAATTTCCCCAAATGATAAGAATACCTTGTGGTGAGAGTTGAATGAGATAACAAATGTGAACTCACCAACAAATGGCCAATATTTTTTGAATACAGGAAATAGTCAAATCTTATTTTCCTTTTTTATCCCTCTAGTGATAGAAAGAGTAACATTTGAAAAATATATGGTATATTAGAATAGTTATTACAAGATGTGAAATGAATGTATAAAATAACGTTGTTTTACTTAGGAATGGTGTGGCTGAGTTTGCTGGTTATTCCCTCAAATCAGTTCTCCCTTTTTCCTATTTTAATAGAATCTCTTGTTGTTAGATGGGTGCATGGATGCTCAGAATAATGACTATATTTTCCAGTCTCTTTTGTAGGAGGTGTGGCCATGGATGATGGGCTCTAAGGGACAGTGGGGTATGCAATCCACCAGACATTTTCCTTAAGATTGATTATGTGTCCCCTTCCTTCTCTTTCCAGCTCTGCTGCCTGGGATGTTGTGATGGCTGGAACTGCATGGAGCATTTGTCTAGCCTCCAGGGTGTGGGCCTCATTTGTGGATGGGGGATCCCGGGTCCCTTATGACTATGGAGCGACCACATCAGTGCTGGACTGCCCATGCTTATGGGAGAGAGAACACACTTTGATCTTTGTTTGGGCTTTTGGTCAGTTGCAGCAAAATCCAATCCCAATAATTGTCATCATTGATAGAGTCCTTGAGAGACGTGGCTTTAAAGAAATCAGAACAATTTAGGAGACAAAGTCAAGGCCCAAAAGAAGTGTGAGTTCCTCACAAAAACTTGTTTTAAAAGTGCCATCCCATCAGAATAAGGAAGGAAAACAACCAAGCCTATATGTGTCCAATACAAAGGCTGGCTAAGTCAAAGCTCTGATTTCACACTGTTCACCAATGAAAAAGACATGGAGAGTGCCAGCATGCACATGTTACTGTCCCTGTACTCCAAACGCCCACATCATTCTGGACCCTGCCAGGCTAGAATTGCTAAGAATCCTGAGCAGTCTTCGCTATAATAGTAGTACTTCTTTCTAGGCCTGATATTGGGATGACTTGTAGTATTGCAAAAAATCATGCCTATGTGTATTTGGTGTTTGTACTAAAACACACATTTTAAAAAATTAGAATTCTACCCACAGCATAACCATGTCACCTTAGATTTGTATCTTATTACTGAAGGCTTAGTACTTAAAGGTTTGATAGGGCAAACAATAAAAATAAAGAAAAAATTGTACGTGTAATAAAAAGCAAAACAGAAGAAACTGGTATAAATTTTTTTCCTCTGCGGTCTCTTGAGTGATAATTTCCTACATGTTTATCTGCTGCCCACAGTGCAATTGCTGGCTCACCTCTTAGGGCATGAGACCACTTTAAGTGCAGCACCAGGAGGCGCATAGAGGTTAAGGTCAATTGGAATTATTTTGTTACATGAGTCTTCTCTTTCTGTGCAGACCTTGTCTAATTTGAAGCTTATGCATCTCTTTAAAATTTTATTTTTTAAAATTGAGGTATAATTGACAAATAACATTATATTAGTGTCAGGTATACAACATAATGATTTGATATTTGTATATATTGCAAATTATCACCACAATAAGTCTAGTTAACATTTGTCACCACTCACAGTTACATTTTTTCCCCTGTGATGAGAACTTCTAAGATCAATTCTTTTAGCAACTTTCAAATGTATAACATAATGTTATTTTTAGCTATAACCACCATGCAGTACATTATTTAGTATATAACTGGAAGTTTATACCTTTTGACCCTCTTTACCTATTTTGTCTGTCCCCCATCCCAAACCCCTCTGGCAGCCACCAATCTGCTCTCTATATCTATCATTATTATTATTATTTTTTGGATTCCACATATGAGATCATATAGTGTTTGTCTTTCTTTGTGTGCCTTATTTTAATTAGCATAATGGCTTCAAGGTCCATCCACGTTATTGCAAATGGCAAGATTTACTTCTCTTTTATGGCTAAGTAACATTCCATATTTTCTTTATTCATTCATCGGTGGATCCTTAGGTTGTTTCATGAGCATTTCTCAACAAGGAGAAGTTATTCAAGCAGTGAGTAGGGTTAGCTCAATTTCCCACTTCTCCTGTGAAGCTTTTCTAGTATTCCAGCTGCAAGTGGTTCTGAATGGCTGTAGTTGGTACTGCTCAACTTGCTCTCAAACTTAAGGTGTTTTTTGTTTTTTTTCTGCAAAAAGCTTTATTGTTTCCATTTGGTCCACAGCCTGGGAGAGGGCTCCAGGGTGGTTAAAAGAATGCCTGGTGGTTTCAGAGAGAGGCTCAGGCAAAAGCCAGACACCAGGGGAATGCAGAGGGGCCCCTCAAAGTCCTCTGGGCTCCAAAGGCTCCTAGTCATGCTTGAGGGTAAGCTTTTCAAAGAGATACTTGCCCAGCCCAGCCTGGGGGCGGCCAGCCTGCAGAGGTGAGCCAGGTGGTCGCCCATCTTGTTGATGAGTTTCACCTGCTCTCCCAGGAAGTGGTTCTGCAGGAAGCCACAGAAACGAGGCTCTGCGTGGGTAGAACCCAGGGCACGCAGATTCCAAAGGGCCTGGTTCAGGTTCCTCTCCAAGGCCCTGGCAACTTCCGTGGTGTCCTGAGTGTCACCCCACTCCTCTTGGGAAGAATGTCCTGAAAGAGAGCTCAGCCATTGCGCTGGTTTCGCATCTTCAAGAGATGTTCGGTGACCACACACTTCTCTTCCACCAGCTCTGGGAAGAAGTGGCCCATGCCCTTCAAAGCCACATCACTGCGCAGGAAACAGAAGCCCAGAGAGGTAGGTGCTGGGTGCTGGAGGCCCACAGATGCTGGGTGACCAGGTGGAATAATTCTGATGAATTTGGGAGCTCATGGTAGTTCAGCCATAGGAGTTAAGCTCATAAAATGGTGTTCGTTGGCTGGTCTCAGAGTTCCTGAATCATGCTCTTATTACCAACCACAGCATCAAAATGCGTGCTATGCTCTGTGTATGCATTTTTAAAGTTATGTCAATGGCACTGCTATAAAGATAATGTTGTTTCTTACTTCTTTCACTCATTACTTTGCCTTTAAGAAGTCTCATGTTGAAGCAAAAGACAGATCTGGGGAACTGCTGAGGGCACAGCCTAAACTTAGCATTTTATATTTTAAAAAGTTTACATTAATGACTTTCTTTTGCTTCGTTGTAGCCAATTCAGTGTCTTTCACATAGTAGGTCTTAACGCATGCTTGTTTACTTATTACTCAGTGGCTGTGTTGATGCAGAATGGGTTTTGGTGCAGGTTGGGCTTACCTGTACTCATGTCTTAAGTATAAGTTGATCTTAATTTTGGGGTGAGTTTTTTTGAATGGATAAACAGTTAATTTACCACATATGTGTCCTGGAAATAACTAACTCAGTAAGGCAAATGGTTGATAACAGCTGGACTAGTGAATTCTTACGATTAAAAAAAAAAAGTAAACTGAAGATGATTAAATTAACCACACTTCCTGAGTTCATGGTAAATTAGCATCGCCATTTCATGTAAGGCTCTTCCTGTTTGTCTGTTTTTGTTGCTTTCTATCTCATATCTATTCTGTTCCCTATAGATAATTGTTTTAATGCATTTGATATGTATCTTTTCTTTGTATGTGTTTTAAAAATGTAATAATAAATAATACATGTACAGAACTTATTGCATGCCAGGCTCTGTTCTGAGCCCTTTATATGTAATCATTTAATTATTGTAACAACCTTATAATTAAGTACCTTTATTACCTCCACTTAATAGATGAAAGAACTGAGGCATAGAGAGATTAAGTAAGTTGCCTAAGGTCACACAGCTACTAAGCAATGAGGTTGGGATTTGAACCCAAGCAGCTGAGATCCTGCATCATGCTCTTATTACCAACCACAGCACCACAATGTGTGCTATGCTTTGTGTGTATGAATTTTTAAATTTATGCCAATGGTACTGCTGTAAATATTATTTTGTTTCTTCTTTCACTCATCACTTTGCCTTTAAGAAGACCCATGTTGCTTTGTCCACTTATGTTCCATTCTTCCAATGACTGCATCCAGGGTACACATCTTTCCTATTTTGCCTCTCTCCTGTCCGAGTGATGATACCCCAGTTTCCCGCCTCTACAAATAATGCTGCCATGAACATTTTCCCTCAAGACATGTGGGGTAATCTTCTTCTGTGTACTAAATTTGTGCCTGTTATGAAACAGGAAGTTGGCATATTTAGATTCCTTTTCTGAAAAAGTTACCTATGCCATTGCAGTCATATCTCAGGCACTGTTCCAGGTGTAGGATCACCTCAAGGTAGACTATAGATATTCCTATATGTGAAATAGGAATCCCTTTCTTTACTAAATAATCACTTTGTAAATGTTTATTCATGCCTGGAGGGGTGACACAAGGATGGGCAAGACCTCACTGGTCCCAACAGAGTGAAGAGTAAGGATATGGACTTGGATTTGAAGTGACACAGGTGCAGAGATCACCCACCTGTACGAACTTGTGTGCAAATTTCTTAAATCCTCCAAGGCCAATTTTCTCATTTTTAAAATAGGGACAATAGTAGGTTGTTAGAGGGACTGAATTCTTCATGTTTAGAATGGGAATAATTGTTGTTTGCTGTGAGGATTCAATAAGATAATGTATTTGGAGGGACTAGCAGAGCATGGCCTGAAGTAAGTGCTCATAATACGGGACAATTCCTGCCCTTGAGAATTTCCCCACCTAGTGGAAGAGACAGATGTAGACCCAAATATTCACAATGAACTATATTAGGACCTTGACAACAACATGCACAATGTGTGATGGGGGCACAGAGGAGAGAACACTAAAGAAAATATTCACAGAAGCCATGCCTACCTTGTTATAGACACTGTCTATGTTGAATTTATTTTATCTTGGCCTTCTAAAGTGGATATTACTATTTTTATTTAATAGAAGTAGAACCTAAGGCTCAATGACGATGTGCCATTCAAAGTCATTCAGCCAATTGTGTAGAAAAGATTTGAAAACGTGTCTGGCTCTCTCTAAAGCAGTGGCTCCCAACGTGGGGCACATGCTCCACAGGGGGGCAATTTGATTTTTAAGGAGGGCAATTCAAGAATGAGTTATTAACAGTGAAAATTTTGCATTTCTTGTGGCTCTAGGGGCCTCATATATGGTATATAAACATATATTGTGACATATTTATGCATTTCATTCTCTATTATATGTTTTGAAACTTTATTTGCTATTTTTCATATCACTTCATACTATTATTATTTTTAACACTTTCTTAGTGATTTCTTCCTCAGTACTTCAATTGTCCTTTTGGTCTTTTATTTTTCTCTTTCATGGATGCCATGTTCTCTGGAAGCTTGTTTAGACCAAGTTACTGGCCTTTTAGGTTTCCTCCATGTGAATAGGAATTCACTTTTTGGATAATAAGAATTATATGTCATGGGGTGGGGCATCAGGATTTTAGAGTTGCTTAGGTGGGGCATAGCCAGAAAAAGGTTGGGAACCACTGCTCTAAAGCTTGTGTTGCTTCAACTACACTGAAGAGGAATAGGCATTTGACCTGGATTGTTAAGGATTCATTTTCTATGTGGACAGCATAGGCAAACATTTGTTTTGGTACCTTGACTATAGGATCTTTCCAAAGAACCATATTTTTTAATTTATTCATTGACAGCACACATGCTTACTCAGAATTTACTCTAGCGAGAAACTAGAACTGCAAAGACTAAGAGACAAGGTCTTTGTCACCCAGGGGTTTATAATTCCATCAGACAGATGGGCTATATACACACACACCATCCATAACCAGATGATAGTAGGTTGCATAAGTTATATTCCTAGAAAATGATGTAGGTACCCAGTGAGTCCAGAGGATGGAAAGATCACCAAGGGCTCTGTGTCAGAGGCAGCACTGAGGGGTGGGTGGGACTGCAGTTGTACATTGTAGCAGAGGGCACTGGTTGGGCACTCAGCTTAGACTCAGCCGTGTCATGTCTAATGCCAGAGTTGCACTAGAAAGAGGGGAACATAAACATAAATTCCTGACAAGTCAGATTTTACCATTAAACTCCCTTAAATAGACAACAAAGTATAGGCTCTTATATTGATTCTTCTGTAGGGCACGGGCTCAGCACACTTTTCCCTGAAGAATTAACTCTCATTGCTACTTCTTTGGACTACAGGGCCTCTTTTAGCCCTAAATTTTCTATAGTTGGCTTGTGTTTGGGATGGTGTTAAAAATAACATTTCTTAAATCACTGGGCCAAAGTACAATCTATATATTTCCAATGTGCCATACGTGGAATAGAGGACTGACTAGGGCAATGGGAAGATCACATACTGCTGAATTCTTATAAGTTTAACTTATTTGAGATGTGATATTAGTGTAAAAGTGGCAAGGTAGCAATTAATGTGGGTATATCTGGGTTTGCTGTCAGAAGAGGATTTTGGGGAAAATAGAGATAAATTTGGAAAGGGAATTAATGTGGGTATGTCTGGATTTGTTGTCAGAAGAGGATTTTGTCGAAAATAGAGATAAATTTGTATCACGGTTGGCCCTGATACAATGCATAGGGCTGTAGGCAGCCCAAATGGATACACATATCCACACATATAATACACTTGAGTATAATGAATGCACTCAAATCCCAGAGTCTGTAAAGGCCTCTGCAGATCACATGTCTGTATGGGCATAAGTGTGCACAAACATGTGTCCACAAACGTGTCCACGTGCTTACCACATGCACATATGCTAGCATACACATGCACTTATACCACATGCAAATATACCTACATCACACCATAAACACCCCACCCCAAATCACAACATGAATTCACACCATACATACCTACACACTACATACCGACAATACACAAATACCTCATGGATACAACTCCATATCACACCCCCACATGCATATACACAGCACATGAACACTTCCTATGAACACACACACAGTGCACACACACCATGGACACACACACACACCCCACATGTACATTATATACATATAGATCAGTAACACAAACCTCCTATGCCATTGTACATGCATGGACACACAGATATACCACTACATGCACATGTAAACCCAAAGCCTATGCAGAACTATAGAAAGCTCCTCTCTCTCTCTCTGTACACACACACTATATAAGTATATATATTTTTCTCTCTTAACCCTGGGATCCATGTGTAGGGAGTGTACAAACCTCTGGACTCACGTGAGAACAACCACCAAGACCCTGGGAAGCTCAGCCTTTGTGCAGGAGCCAGTACTACTGTGGACCCTACCCCTCCCGCAGGAACACACTCCAACAAAGAAGCACCTGCACCCGAGCCGGCAGCTTTCTTTCTTTTGCCTTTGATTAAGTCTCACAATAAAATGGCACACCAAGGTGCACAGCACTACAGTGTCATTAAAGTGAACATTTCATCAGGAGCATGGCCTGAACAGATGGAAACATGCACTGTGGCCAGAGCTCGAGGAGGCCAGCTTCATCAGAGAGGTGAGCTGGTCAGGCCACCCTGAGTCCCGACCTAACTTCCTCCAGAAAAGGGAAAGGTGTTGAAGGGCTTGATGCACAATCAATAAGCAGGTCTCACAGGACGAAACACATACATGCCACACTCAACAGAATATTAGTATAATTACAAAGAAAGGCAACCTTGTAAAGTGCAGGAACACTATTCAATTCCTTTTTTTCTTCATGATATATCTGCTTTTTATAATGGTGGATTCCTATTCTCTCTCTCTCTCTCTCTCTCTCTCTCTCTCTCTCTCTTTCTCTCTCTCTCCACACGCACACCTTCTACTTCAGTTTTTAAAAGAAGAACGGAGACAGGGAGAGGAAGAGGGAAGGGAAGAGAAAGGCATTGATTTGTTGTTCCACTTATTTACGCATTCATTGCTTGATTCTTGTATGAGCCCTGACTGGGGATTGAACCTGCAACCTTGGCATATCTGGACAACGCTCTAGTAAACAACTGAGCTACCTGGCCAGGACTAGGTATTTTTTAAAGGCAAATCTGGTACAAAGAGCTGTCTGTTCTAAAGGAAACGTTTGAATATGTATATTCAGTGAATTTGGAGCTTCCCAGGCCCAGTGCATTTGCTAAAACTGGCTCCTGCTCATGGATGAGACACCATGCTTTTATTACTATTATTAGCAAGCAGAGCAACAGCATCTACAAAGCCTAGAACAGAGAAATAATACCCAGGGGAACCACAGGTGCCAAGTAAATGTGAGGTGCTTGACTATCTGCATCTCGACCTGCGTAGGGACTGGAGCCCATTTGTAAAGGGTTGCCTGGTGTTGACAGGGAGGGGACCAGCGGACAATCCCAAGGCAGTTTCCACTGTCTTTAAAGACACATTGTCTACTGGACAAAGTCTGGGGTCACACTGTTTATCCTGAGGAATCGCCTGATAAATTTTTTTAAAACCCCTTTTCTTTGGTTAGACATAATAAAAGACTTCTAAAGATATGTATGTCCTTCCACATCAACAGCCTAAGATGGAAAATTCTTTGTCATTTGCAAAGCATCCCGTCTCTTTGTGACTTATCTATTGAATTGGATGCTGTAAGTCTCTTTGAGGCTCTGATAGTAGATAGACTATTCTGTCTCCTGTGACACACACATTTGAAGGCACAATTCTGAGGTGTGGGCTGGGGTGACCAGCACATTCTCTCAGACCAGATAGTCGTAGGGTTTGTGTGTGGGAAACTTTCTGTCCTTTATATATATTCAATGGAAAGGGGACTGACATCAAGCGATAAGCTGTTCCTACGGTGGATTCTAGAAACTTCTGTCCTTGTGATCTGGTCCAGATTTATGAATAGCTGTCTTCTCAGCTTGTTCAGTATTATTCAGTTCATTCTGAAATCAAAATTAGAGTGAGCTGCACAACATTTGAATTCTTGAAAAGCTTTCATATTGTAGTTAAAACCCCCAAAACTAAGCAGTTGAAATAAAATAGTCCTGATTAAAAAACATATTTCATTTTAAAATTTTAATTCCAAGGGTGGAATAGAGAGCTATTGTTTAAAGGGTACAGAGTTTCAGTTTTGAAAGAGGCCTAGAAATGGATGGTGGTGATGACTACATGACAGTATAAGTGTACTCAATGCTACTTGAAATGGTCAATTAAATGTCATTTGTATTTCACCACAATTAAAAAAAAATTACGTTACCTAGGTAAGTGTTGGTGATAGAATAAATTTAGGATTTTTTTTTTGTTGTTGGGTGAATACTCTATTAAAAATCTTTCTCCCTAAACGTCTGTCCTGTTTCTTTTATTTTATGGTAACAGGCTGCTGAGACTCTCTGAAACTGACTTATTAATGCTGTTCTGCGGATAGAGGACTGCATCTGAGCTTGTGCGATTGCTAATGTGATCTTTTATTTTAACCTGATGTAAATTATGCTCCTCTAACCAAATCTTTAGAGATTTAATTATGCAGAAAAATATTCTTAACCCCTCTTATTTTAAGTCAGCTGGGTTGCTACTCATTTATCTTTTAAAAGAAAACCTTTGGCTTCTTTTGGCTTCCTTTTGCTATTTTGCTCAGCTATATGTCACAATGCGCTTCCTCTTCACGAAACACTTTAACCTACACCCTTTACATGTTGACTTTTTAAAGATAACTCTTTGTGTGTGTCAATTGAGAGGCTGGTGGGAATAGAGGAAACAGTGATGGATGTGGAGCCAGAAGATTCAGATTTGCACTCCAGCTTTGTGAATTACTGGCTTATTTCTTGAGGTCTCAGTTTCCTTATCGGTAAAAATGGAGGCAATATCGACCCTACCTGTAGGGCTGCTGGGAAGTTCAAGTCACACAATAATAAGAGTTACTATTTACTGAATGCTTATTATGTGTTAAGCACTGCCCAAAGTTACAGATAGGTTATCAGCCAAATTCGTGCACCCTCCCATGACATGGCAGAACTATCGTGATGGCCATTTTACAGATAAGCGACTTAAGCACAGACAGGTATGGAGACTATCCACTGACTCAAAGCTGGTCAGTAGTAGATCATGAGTTTGAACCCAGGCAGTCTGATTGCTGAGACTGTTCTTACTCACAGTACCACCTTTCCTCTACACAGATGTGAAAATGCAACGCAAACTACTTTAAAGCATGATGTGAAGTGGAATGGGTGAGCAGAGTTGACTTTTCCTAGATTCACTGTCCGTGTAGAATGTTACAAGGGTTGGATCTGTGTTCATGAGGTCACCTCAGTAAGTCTGCCTTCAGTTCTAGACCCCGGTTTACCAAGGATGGAAACAACTTGGAATGTCTTCATAGTAATTACTGTTCTTACAATGGGAATAATGATATGTGTAATGACATATTTATTATTTTTGTTGCTATACTGTAAACTCCATGAGGCAAGGGACAACAGATAGCCATGACTTTGCCAATGACTAGTACAATGCCCAGAACATACTTATAGCTTAATAACAATGAGAGCAAACCTTTGTTGAGAGCTCATCACATGCCTGATGCCAAGGACTTTATATACTTCGACTCATTTCATGCTCAACACAGCCCCATGAGGAGGGGTCTACAATTACCATCTTCATTTTACAGGTGTAGAAACTGAGGCTCAGGGCACTTAAGTAACGTGTCCAAGGTCATGCCAGGGTAAAAGGTGGAGTCTGGATTGCAACCAGGCTGTCTGACTCCAGAGCCCACACCCTGTTTCAGTTCCCAAGATGTTAAAGTAGCTGAAACCAGAATCCTTTCTAATCTGGAATTGGAGCTAGGAATAAAACACTGCTGTAAAACCCCTAGAAATATGTGATCTCAATTGACTTCCTGAGTAGGTGCCGAGTTTTGGGCGATAGGAATAGAGAGACTGCAGGCTAGGAAGCTGCATTTAGTGAACAACCCTGGCTGTGAGACCGAGTGTCTCCTCAGTCTGTTCCTCAGGGAAATGGTTGAAAAGATCAGAATATTGGTGTTGGCTGCTGCTTGACAATTTTCACAAACTTTTCTATGAAGGAAATCTGGCCAGTTTGTCAGCAAAGATGAAAGGTAATCGAGCTGTGTCAGGAAGGCTCTGCCTGCAGCCTGCTGCCCAAATTGACAGAGGATCTGATCATCCGAGGCCCTTCAGGACCGAAACAGCCTATTGCTTCTATACTCCAAAAAGCAGGGAGAAGATGCAGTCCAAGCTCTGTTCAGAACCTCCCATTTCTTTCATTGCTCCTGGACAGGGCCTATGTGGAACGGGCCAGATACATCGGTGCTGAGGCTTGGAACATTGTAATCAGAGCTACTATGTGCCAGCTACACACTTCATCTCATTTATGTCTCACAATGACCTTACCCCCCCCCCCTCCCATTATAGATGATGAGCTTGGCGCTCAGAGAGGGTGAACAATCTGCCCCGAGTCACGCTTTGTAAATGGTGGAGCTAGGACTTGAACCCACGTTGGACTCATTTCAAAATCTAGGCTTCTAGAATCTCCTGCTGGAAGGGAGGCATCCATCCTGGAACAAGGCAGCGCTGTGGTAAGGCCATGTTGCTATATGTCTTGGTGGCTGTGACCCCAGAGGCTGTCCCCTCCAGCATTCTTTCTGCAGGGGCTCTGTGGTGAGCGCTGGTCCGTGTCAAATGTTGAGCAGCTCCCACAGCCGCAGCCCGAGGTGCTGAGGTTGCTCGCTGTGCTCTGAGCTGCTGAGGCGCACACACATCACAGTTCGTAGCAAGTGCCAAGCCCTCCTGCTGAGCACAGCATGGCTCTGAGGCCGGGATTTGCCAGGAGGGCTGCGTATTTTCTTCCTCAGGAAAGAAAAATCATTTTTATTGACACCTAGGAGAGAAACATCCCGTTTTTATTCATAATTAAGGAGTTGATTTTTCATTTCAAGGAACATAGTAGAAGAAAGATTAGACTGGAATGGTGCTGGCCCAGTTGGGATGACTGAAACGCATCCCAGGAAATCAGCCTCATTTCCACACTATCAGGTCCTAAAGGGAAACATAATGATCTTCTTTGGGACACACACACACACACCTGTTTGCAGCTAACATTCATTATTCACTTCACAAGATCCCAAGCTCTGTTCTTAGCAGTTTTCATGGATTATCTCATTCAGTCCTCATGAACTGGCACTACTGCTACCCATTTCATAGATGCAGAAGCTGAAGGACAGAGGGGTTAGGCACTTGCTCAAAGTAACATGGCTGGTAAAGTGGTAAGGTCAGAATATATATCCAGGTCAGTATGGCTCCAGGGCTTCAACTCCCAGCCATTATGCTCTAAGCTCTTTATGTCATTCATCATGAGGACAGAATTTTTCAGCCCTCAGTCATTAGCAGGCAATAATTGTGCATTTACTATGGTCAAGTCTTTTTATGCAATAGTCTCTTTAGCCTCACAGAACACGAGCAGATAGTTAGTATTATAATCTCTCCCATTTCAGAGATGAGGAAATGGAGGCCCCAGAAGTGAAGGGTGTTGTGTGAATGCCACAGCTGGGATTCAGATGACATCTTTTGACTTCCAGTCTGCTTTTAAAGTACAGCCTCTGCCCTTGCTCCACACATAGACCTGTGCCTAAAAAATATTTTAGAATATTAGTAAATAACAGAAATAATGCAAGTTTTAATTATACGCATTGAGTCCTGTAGGAATTACTCTGAAGTTTAGTTTGCTGAAGAAATTTGCTGCCTCCGAACATTTACACGTATAACTCCACTTCTCTAGAAACAAGAAATAACCTCTTGACATGGGTAATTAACAGAGCTGTAGAACATTCCCACAAACGGCATCTGCAGAAACAAGGTGAAATGAAGAGCTGTCATCAGAGCCAAGCCCATTTGAAACTCATTTCAAAACATTTAACCGAAGGGAGATAAGGGAGGGATGCGTGGCTGTTGGTTGCAGGATCATTTAGCTAACAGCAGTGTGCTTCCAAATTAAACCTTCCATTTAGAAATGTGTGTGTGTGTGAGCATGTGCATGTGTGTGCACACACGTACGCACATGTATGGGCAAGTGCACATATGTGTGTCTGAGCGATTCTCTGGTTATATGAGCAAGTTGCATTAATTATATGAAAATAGATTTATCGAAGGCAACCTGTCTTCCCTGGTAAAGAATACCTTGGGCATATATACCTCCCAATTTCTCTAGGCCTTGGTTTCTTACTTTGTAGAATGGATTTCTGCAAACTTGTGAGTGAGATAGACAAGTAAATAGATAAAGTATGGCAGAATACTTTTAGATATGTGCCGGAACCTCACTAGATTGAAGCAGACAACATCAAGCGTTGGTGAGGCTGTGGAGCAAAGAAATTCTCATACACTGCCGGTAGGCATGTAAATTGGTGCAGACGCTTTGGAAAGCTGGTTAGCATTGCCTACTAAAGGCCGAAGAGTACCTTATGACCCAGTACCTCCATCACCAGGCATATATCAACTTCAGTGCACATGTGGGTTCAACTAAAGACTTATACAAGAATGTCATAGTAGCACACAGCCCACAAATGGGAGCAAAACAAAAAGAATCTGTGATTAGTTGGAAAAATATATAAAGGTATATTTACTTAATGGAATATTGAACAACAATGAGGAAAAATGAATTCCAGCAACATGGATAAATCTCACAAAAATAATAATTTGAACCAAAGAAGCCAGGTACAAGAGTGTGTATATATGAGTTTACCTACAGAGAGTTCCAAAATAGGCAAAACTAATCTCTTTGTCAGAAGTCAGAATACTAGTGGCCATCAGAGACCTCAGTGGTGGGGGGTGGGGATAGCCCCTGAAAGGGGAATGAGGCAGCTCCTGGCATTCTGATAGTGTTTTATTTCTTGACCTGGTGCTGACTACGTAGGTGTGTTCACTTTGTAAGAATTCATTGAGATGTATCTTATGCTTTGCACTTAACTGTATGGCATACTTCAATGCATTACAAAAAGAAGCATTCACAGAACATTATATAATTATCCAGAACTGAGATAACCAAGGAAGATTTCCTGTAGGAGATAGTTCTTAATCTTTGTCCTTCACCTTTACCATATATCCTTGATTCTGTATTATAAATACACTGGACTGTGTTTTTTAAGATAGAAACATCAATGATGAGAGAGAATCATGGGTCAGTTGCCTCTTGCAATGCCCCACGCTGAGGATGGAGTCCACAGCCTGTGCCCTGACCAGGAATCAAACCCATGACTTCCTGGTTTATAGGTCAATGCTCAACCACTGAACCATACTGTTCAGGCTGGAATGGGTTTTGGTTGGAAATTATATACATTGATCTGGCTTTCAGTTTTTATGTTGTATCTGAGTACCACTGTCTTAAAATTAGAAATGTTCGGTCAAGAATCTGTTTATCACCCTTCATTTTAAAGCTTTTCTTAACTGGTTTCATCTATTGATTCATCCACATGAGCTTGAAGAATAATTTTACTAAGGTATATAAAACAAAATATCCCTTCTTTGGAATTTTGATTGTGAGTTATCTAAATTATAAAAATGACATTAATTGGGTAAGAAATACATAACTTGATAATATTTATTTTATCAACCAGGAGCAGGGTTGGCATCCCCACTGCTCACCCCATTTAAATTACATTTTCTTCTCTGCAGGATGTTTTTGATAAAAGCTACTTCATCCCCTGGGCCAATCTGAGACTGGCCAATTGCTTCTGATCATTGCAAAGACATCATGGCAAGAAATAAATGATTAATTTATTAGTATTATAATCAGAAGAGATGAAACTATCAAGACAGGGGACATTTCACACTGAGGGGAAATCTCATTGTGAGAAGATAGCTGGTCTAGGGATGTCAGTCATCAAAAGAATGGGGAAGTGCCCCATCTTTCTACAGATTTCCAGGGAGGAATGTACAAGAAAGACAGAAGGGTTAAGAATGGGAGAAGAGGTGAACCCCCATCATCTGACTGCCTGTTTATCTATCTCTAGAGTTATTAAATGATTTTTGCCCTAAGAGCTGAAGATAGAATATGGTGCAGGGGGACTGAGTTTCACTGTGCCTTCATATCAATGCCTGGTCATCAAGATGCTTCTCAACAACTTAATCCAGGAGGCCAGGTGGATTTTCAATGGGTGAATCTACTCTGAGGATCACACCAGAGACACAAAGAGATGCGATGTAAGTGGTGGGGCTCTTGAGCCCCGTGACTGGTCCCAGTCTCAAAAACCCTTTCTGCATGAGGAGCCCTGTACGATGGACGAAGTTAATCCTTAGTCATTATATATATCATTTCACAATCCTCTGCCTCCAGTACTGTAATCCTTGGCCAACAATCACTTGAGGTAGAGAGAGAGGACCAGGGCAGAGCTAATTTCATCATTCTGCAACCAGAGAAACAAACTCAGAGAGGTTGAACCATGTGTCCAGGTTCCAAGGGCAGTAAATGGCAGAGCCGAGGTTAGAACCCTGGTCTGTCCGAGTCTGAAGCGCTTGCTCGCCTCTGTATTGCCGGGCACATCTGTTCACGTGTCTCGATTCAAGACTCCAGGTCATGTTCTGCTCTGGAGAACAACATAACTTGAAATTGATCATTCTTATTTGTATTAGCACCAAAGGCAGCCTTAAAAACCATTTGATATATAGTCATTTCAGTGCATAGTCTGAAATTAAAACTGTAAAGCAATTTCCTCTCTGGCTTCTTGGGGCAGCTTCTTGCTGTGACTAATATTAGTGGGCTTTCAACATTATCACTGAAGTAGGGAACCTTGCATATCAAACAGTGAGTCATTGGAAATGAGCAAGAGACTAAATAACGCTGAAATGTGTCACAGTTGTCAGGGGGCTCAGGAAGTCTAGACTCCCCAAATGGGTTGTTTTTTCCCGTAGACTGAACTCATCATCCCCAAGTGGCACAGCTTATGTCTGGAACCCTGGGGAGAGGAGGCAATGGGTTCCCTCTGTGTCATTCCTTCGTATCTCATCCTCAAGAGCAGGAAACAGGAAACTATAGCTCTCATGCCCACCCTGTTTTTTAATATTTTTATTTTTTATTTATCTTTATTGTTGAAAGTATTACAGATAACCCCTTTAGGCAAACCCCCCATTTAACAAAATATGTTTTTTTTTTATTGGTTTCAGAGAAAGGAAGGGAGAGGCAGAGAGAGATAGAAACATTAATGATGAAAGCAAATCACCGATTGGCTGCCTCCTGCACACCCCCTTCTGGGGATGAAGCCCACCACCCAGGCATGTGCCCTGACTAGGAATCAAACCGTGACCTCCCGGTTTCTGGATCTATGCTCAGACACCGAGCAACACCAGCCGGGCTGGCCTACCCCATTCTTACAAGCTTTACTGAAACACATATCATTTCACAGCCCTTTGCCTCCAGTACCGTAATTCTGTTGCCAGTGGCTGCTTTCTTGCTACAACAGCAGAATTCTGGTTGCCAGCTTGGCTGGTAAAGCTGAAAATATCGATGCTCTGGCCCTTTACAGCATAAGTTTGCCAACCACTGCTCAAGACTCTGGTGATTGCAGTCATTAAAACGCCCGCTTTTAAGAAGGATTGGTCAAATGTGTAGCAACTTGGAGAGGAATGGGAACACAAATGATCATAAAAGGGTTGCAGCACAGAACGCACCAGACAGATTAAAATCTTGGTACAGACTTGGGTTTTGACTTCTCCAGGTTTCTTTCTTTCCTTGTGGGCAATTTGTGTTGTTGTTGTTGTTCTTGGCAGGGCTCTCTCTGAGGATCTGTCTGGGCGGCAAGCTGCTCAATGTGATTCCTCTCAGTATGTTTGGGAACAATCTATTCTGCACTCTGAAAAGGGTTATTAGTAGTTTACCTTAATTACCAGAGTCATCTGCCAAAAAAGAAAATGAATATTTGCTGGTTTCAGCGGTTGCACATATGGAAGTTTCCAGAGTCATTAAAATACCTCCCCCCGCCCTTCTTTTCTTACACAGCTGAAGTGAGTGACAGAATGAGACTGGGGTTTTGTAATTGATTTACAAAGCTGGTCTTAGAAGGGGCTGCACACCCTTGCAAATGGGAAGCTGGCCCTCAGAGGTGGACAACCTCGGCTATAAGCGGCCATATGGGGTTCTTGAAACAGGCAGCAACCGTTTTTTCTGCTTTGTAGAAATGTGCTCATCATCCAAAAAGCCTCTGGCTGAATGTAGCCACACGTTTATTGCATACAGAGAGAACTGATAGCTAAATGCAGGAAAGAGAATAATGGTCTAAAGGCCCATACAGGGCAGTCAGAATTTAAATTCGCGCTCTGGCAGGAATGCCCCCTCTCCCCCCTCATCTAGACCCTGGCAGGAGGATTAGCTCTCTTTACTCGAAGGATAATTTAGCTGTCAGTGCTTCCCTCTCACACTTCACCGTCCCTTTTCTATTTGACTTTTTACTTTCTTGCTCTGAGTAAATCATCTGATTTAAAAAAAAAAACAACGCGATTCATCTTTGTAGGGCTTAACTGTTTTGCTTGGTTTATTTCTCATGGATACTTAGTTGTTTCGATTTCTGTCCCCCCCCCCCCCACCCCAAGCTCAATGAACCCATTTAAGACAAATGTGGAAACTCTAATGAGAAATCAGAACCAAAGGCAAGGTATCCCCCGCCCCATGAATCTTGTATTGTGCATTACAGAACATTTCACAAATCTGAGGAGATGGAGTAGAAAAAGCATAGAGTCTATGAAACCCATTCAGATGCAAGGGCCAAATGACCTGAACACAGCGGGAGAAGCCCGGAACCCTGTCTTCAAAAGCTTTGTTGAAGGAAGAAAGTGAAAAAAGAAAAAGGCAAACCTCAAACCTATGGCTGAGCAATGCTGCTAAATGAGCTGACAGCAGAAGCCATTTAAGACAGCAGAGCTGGAGCCAGCGCTCGAACGCGATGGGGAGAACAACCTGCGCATTGGCAGTCGGGGAGCGAGGAAGGAGACGGAGAGGCAGCCAAAGAACCGAATTCTGCAAACACTAGCGATTTATAAAACACCCAGAGTGCATAACAAATACAAACAGACAGAGGAGTGAACTGCTGACCATCCTGCCAGGGGAAAAACCCTCGCTGACCCAGGCCACGAGAGCCTGCAAGTTCTGCAAATCAAGGAGTTGCAGGGGAATAGCAACGAGGGCTGGGAGGACATTCAGAAGGAAACACGGGGAATTTGTAGGGCCTCCTGAGTATATGGAGGCTTAGAAGAGTGCTGTCTTCAGACCAGGTCTAATTTATTATTGCCGGAAACAGTCCCAGGTCTGCCCCTCTGTAAACCTCTTCGTATGGCTGGGCTCAGGCGCTGTGTCACTACTCTGGGGAACGATAGTTGAGGATGTCAAGTGTTACCACTGCTCCCAGTGCTCCCAGGTGTTTCTTCATCTCTGCATTCCCTGTTCTTCCAGCGCTGTGCCCAGCATATATTTCATGTTTGAAAAATCTGTGTTGAACGAACAACCAAATGCTTTAGGAGGAAGCGACAGTCAGTAAGCACAGTGGTTAAGAGCACCAGACAGGGGTGGGTACAAATTCTGGTTGTATCATTTATTAGGTGTGTGACCTTAAACTTGTGAATTAGGTTCCCTGACCTTTGGTTTTCCTATCAATGTAATGATGCCAATCTCGTCATGTTGGGAAGATTAAATGTGAGAGTGTTTACAGCATGCCTGATACAGTGTCTGGAGCATAACAAGCATCAATAAATGATAGACATTGTTAGATAATAAGGCATTGTACTTCCCAGGGTATTTGCAATTTAACACAGTAACTTAAAGGGAACTAGTTCTGCTCTTAGAACTAAAGAAAATGTGATAATAGGAAATGGTGATGTGTTTGAAAGAGAGTTGGGTATGGAGCTCCAGTTGGGTCAGGGAAGGTAGTTGTTTGGGACCAAGATAGTAGCTCTTAAGGTGAATGTGGAGACCCACTGTGTAGCATTGGGATGAGTCCTAGCTTAAAGAAGTCATACAGAATCCAGGAGCATGGCTCTATGCTAGTCCCTAAGCTAACTGAGCCTTAGTTTCTTCACTTAACAATGACGGAGTTAAAGCCCTGGCCAGGTAGCTCAGTTAGTTTGAGTGTTGTCCCGATATGCCAAGGTTGTGGGTTTGATCCCCCATCAGGGTGCATATAAGAATCAAACAACGAATGCATAAAAAAGTGGATCAACAAATTAATGTTTTCTCTCTCTCTCTCTCCCTCCCTCCCTCTCTCTCTCAAATCAATAAAAAAATGAGAGATTAATAGGTTGTATTTAATATTTCATGGCTCTAGGATAACCTTAAAATGAGACAGCTTTTAAAGTGTATGCTAATCAGTCCACAGATCAATGATGGGACTAGAATTGGAATTCTGTCCTCATCCTGAACTAGCACTGGAGGCAAAGGGCCTTTCATCCCTCATTAGTCCTTCATGTAATTAGCTTTAAAGTGTTTGAGGGGCCATGAGGAATAAGCCAGGAATCCTTTTCTTGCACCCAACTTGCTACCTCCTAAGACATGCATTACTATTAGATTGATGGAAAAACGATTGCCTCTGCCTCATGGTTCTCAGGCCCAGACAGTCCCTAGAATTCGATCTTGAGAAAGACAATGCTCCACACATGGCATGTGATCACACACAAGAACTAGTATAATCATTAAAAAATAATCATCTTGAATTTTTGATGGCACTCTGCTTGTTTGCAATTTTATTATTCATAGTCGTTAACTTTGCAATTACAAAACATGGTTGTTGGTGTTTGGGAGGGGATTCTGACATCAAATTTGGTTTGCCAATAAGAAGGGATGAACATGTCAAGGAAAATAAAGGACAATGACACCGGCTAAAATCCCATTTGGTTTCTATAGCTAATAATCTTGTTCAGAGCACACGATATTTGAATACCATAATATGGCTTTTACATTACAAACACGTTCCAGTCAATTCAAAAATTAAGCAAATAGAGCAGAGGCATGCAGTTCTACTAATCCACCAATGTCATACATGTAATGATTTTTTAGCAGCTCAAGGAGAACAGTTATTGTTGTAAAACTTCACATCCGAATGTGTTATTGCCTCCAACCACGATTATTTATCATTTATCTGACACCAGAAGTGTGAGCTGTACATTATAGAAGTCAAAGGTTTTGCATAAAACAAAACAAAGCCTCTCCATTCCAGACTCACACTTGGGAAACATGCAAGTGACTCATGAGGATGTGTCACAAAACCAATGAGCGGCATGGGGCTCATCTACCTGGCGTTGGCCTTGGCAGGGATACATTTTTCACAAAGGGAAACCAGGAAAGTAATATGTACACACTGTTAAACTTTCCTAAGATGAAGTAAGTTTTAGAAAAATCTGGAATCTTCTCTGGCCACCAGTCATTCATGGTACAAAATGGTCTCTAACATTATACATTCCTGTCCCGTTTCTTCCAGCATCCAATAAAGCTTAGGAAGAATAATACAGCGGTGCACATTTTAATCGGATTTATCTGTAGCAGAATTAGGCTTTTAAGCATATTTCCTCGTAAGTGAGGGAAGGCTTTGAGATAAATCTTACATTCAGCACTGTAGGTTTAAAAAAATATTACTTATTTAATATGTAATGAAACTAGTTCCAGGAGTCAAACATAAATGGGACTTATTCAGGAAAAGTTCATGCTGCTTACATTCTCTCTCCTCTGGGGACCAGAATCTTCAGAGCGGTTGTCTATTGGGTCTGAGCATTGCTAATGACAGTAGTAGAAACAATATCACCGATTTCTGGTACTTCTCTGTTATTTGGAGTAGTTCTTTTAGTATGGAACTCTCAATGATCACACTAATGATTATTTGGGAATGGCTGAATCTACACTAAGGAAAAAATGATATAGTCTACATAACAGTACAATTACACTGATAAACATAGCACCATTGTCTAGAGCTATGATACTTCCTAGCAATCCTTCTATACTGACAAATTAATACAATACCTGAGGGCAACATCCTGGTTCTGTTTGGAGCCTTTTCTTGGCACCTTGGTGCCTCACTGGGGTGGTATTACGCACATTCAAGTGGGTCTATGAAGCAAACTTATCAGTCTTTCAGGCTGTAAATTTTTTTCAGGTTTTTTATTGTGGTAAAATGTACATAACATGATTACCTGTTTTAAGTGTTACAGTTTAGTGGCATTAAGCACATTCACATTGTTTTTTTTAAATTTTCTTGTTCAAAGTATTACAAGTAGTGGTACATATGTCTCCTTTTTTTCTCCCCATTGACCTTCTCCCAGCCTCCCCTACTCCTAGCACATGCCCTCATCCCCCTCCCCAGTGTCTTGTGTCCATTGGTTATGCTTATATGTATGCATATAAGTCCTTTGATTGATCTCTTACCCCCCTCAACACTTCTCAGCCTTCCTGCTGTAATTTGACAGTCTGTTTGATGCTTCTCTGCCTTTGTATCTATCTTTTTATTCATTAGGTTATAATGTTCTTTATTTTCCATAAATGAGTGAGATCATGTGGTATTTTTCTTTCACTGCCTGGCTTATTTCACTTAGCATAATGCTCTCCAGTTCTATCCATGCTGCTGCAAATGGTAAGAATTCCTTCTTTTTTATAGAAGTGCAGTATTCCATTGTGTAGATGTACCATGGTTTTCTTTTTTAAATATATATATATTTATTACATAAAGTATTACAAATATTAGTACATATATCTCTTTTTTCCCCTGCCTTTTCCCCAGCCTCCCCTTCCCCTCAGTGTTTTGTGTCCATTGGTTATGTTTAAATGCATGCATAAAAGTCCTTTGGTTGATCTATTCCCGCCCCCCAACCAACCCTCCCTGTCCTTGTTGCTGTAATTTGACAGTCTGTTTGATGCTGCTCTGTCTCTGTATCTATTCTTGTTCACCAGTTTATAATGGTTATTATTATCCATAGATGAGTGAGGACATGTGGTACTTCTCCTTCATTGACTGGCCTATTTCACTTAGCATTATGCTCTCCAGTTCCATCCATGCTGCTGCAAATGATAAGAATTCCTTCCTTTTTACATAATATTCCATTATGTTGATGTACCACAGTTTTCTAATCCATTCATCTGCTGATGGACACTTAGGCTGATTCCAAATCTTAGCTTTGTGTACCATAGTTTTCTCATCCACTCTGATTGGCATTTAGGTGTTTCCAAATCTTAGCTATTATAAATTGAAGCACATTCACATTGTTGTGCAACCATCACTGCTGGGGTTCTTGTTCTAGATTCTAAAAGGGTTCAGGAAATCTGGAGAAGGCTGTGTGTAGATTAAATAGGAGTCCAGAGATGAAATATAATTTTGAAAGGTATTTGAGGGTCAGAGGAGCCTAGTTTAAAGGAAACTAAGGTCTCCTCATCTCAGGACCCCATGCTTTTTATTAACACAATTTGTCCTAAGGTGAGGCAGAGATATATACTTCAAAGGGTCAGGGTTTCTGTATACAGAGGCGTTGTCAGAATGGGGGAATTAGCTTATGGCTGTTCAGGTGTTTGGCCAGTAGGAGACAATAACAT
>PVJC01011849.1:0-40786 GCA_004026665.1 Murina feae | reverse complement strand
GGCAGCTCCCCAGACCCCTTGGCGGCACCGGGAAGTGGGAAAGGAAGGCAGCAGGGGACGGGTGAGTGGGAAAGAGTCGGCGGCCTGCTTGGCGGCTTCCCAGGTCCCTTCCGGGGATCAGGGAGCAGGAAAAGGCTGGCCTGACCACGAGACAAGGTTTTCCCTGCTTTCTGGTGGCTAGAGGAAGATGGGCAGTAGGCAAACTTGGGAGGCAGGCAGCACCCAGCCCTGGCCACAGCTCAAAAAAGAGAACAACATACAGGGGAGGGCAGGAGTCTGAGAGATCAACATAGAGGGGGTGCCTGCTCCAAGCCTTGATGGTGTGCCTGGGGGCAGGTCCCCAGCAGGTAGACACACACAGGAGGACTGCTCCGAGCCTCAGATGCAGCTGGGGGCAGGTCCCCAGTGGCCACACACACACACACACACACACAGAAAAGGCGCCTGGCAGACTGGGGCCATCATAGGATATCCACTGAGGGGTCCCAGACTGTGAGAGGACATTGGCCGGGCTGAGGGTCTCCCTCCACCCCGAGTGCACAAATTTTTGTGCACCGGGCCCCTAGTTCTATATAATAAAAGGGTGGGCAAATTGACCCTAACAGCAGAACCACTGGCAATGACTGATCACTATGACACACACTGACCACCAGGGGGCAGATGCTCAATGCAGGAGCTGCCCCTGGTGGTCAGTGCACTCCCACAGTGGGAGCTGTGCTCAGCCACAATCCAGGCTGCTGGCTGACAGTACAGCGGTGGTGGTGGGAGCCTCTCCTGCCTCCTCAGCAGCGCTAAGGCTGTCCGACTGCAGCTTAGGCATGCTCCCTGCTGGCAAGTGGACACCCCCCGAGGGCTCCTGAGCTACCAGAGGGATGTCTGACTGCCAGCTTAATCCCAATCCCCCGGGGAGCAGGCCTAAGCCAGCAGGTGGACATCTTCTAAGGGGTCCCAAACTGCGAGAGGGCACAGGCCAGACTGAGGGACCCCCCCCCACCCCAAGTGCACAAATTCTTGTGCATCAGGCCTCTAGTATATATACATTTATAGAAAGCATTCTTCCTCCCTCCTGGGTTTCAGGACTTTTTCCTCAAATGCTTCAAGAGACAGTAGAAGAGGACTTGGTGATGGGTCCTCTCATTGCCTTCAAGAGTGTTTTGATGCAGGATGAAAACCAACAATTTAAGAAAAAGTTACCTAATTGTCTTGCAAAAAGCAGCTCAGACTGTGTCACACAGGTCTGCAAAGGTAAAATTGAAGGGAACGACCAGACCCTTTAGTCAAATCTTCTCAATTTCTACAAGAAACACAGGGACCCAAAGTGGAGAAGGAAACGGCCCAAGCCACACAGCTCGTCAGCAATGGACCCAAAGGAGACCCCTTGGCTTCTCCTCCCAGCTTGACTTTTATCAACAAAGCTGGCACTTCCAAACCTGTTTGCTATTGGAAAGAAGAGTGGCTGCAATGAACAGATGATGATGGGGCTAAGGTGAAGAGGCCATGGCACATGCTAAGGGCAGTCTCAGAAGTCTGAAGCCCTGAGCCCCGATCTGGGCCTGCCACCACCCCGGCCTGCCATCTCTCTTTCTCCCTCTCAACTGCCATGTAAGACGAATGAGACCCTCTCCTGAGGCTTTCTGGGCCTTTTAGGGAGAAAAGGACAAGTAAATTCAAAATGCAGTATTAGTGACAAAACCAGCAAGCTGCACTCATGATAGACTGGTCATTGGGGCCTTAGGCCTCCAGGCGCTGGCCCCACTCGGGGCTCGAGTTTCAGCGTTCCCACTTCACACTGTTTATTTAGGTCACCTCTCCGCGCCTCACTTTCCTCATCTGTCAAATAGATTTAATAATATTTACCTCATAAGTTTGCTGTTGAGAAGAACGGAGAGTGTGCCTATAGAACTGATTTATAACGCTGGTGTGTAAACATGAATCAATTTAACTTTTTTCCATAATTATCTCGCCCCAAACTGTGGCAGTTTATTTGGTGACATCATAGTCACATTCCTTAATGCTAAAGTCACTTCTTTTTTTAAAAGTCACTTTTGGTTAGAGAATCGCACATATTTGGGTCTATCAGAATCATGTATGTCAGTAGAGGAAACGCATTCCTGATTTTAAAACTTCGATCTCAAAGTCTCCTGTTCGGTTCACAGCTCAGTCTGGGAGTGGGCTGTGTGCTAGCAGGAGCGGGGCATGACATGTCTTTGCGTGTTTTATGCGTTTACTTCTCTTTTTATTCTCCTACTTTCCATTCGCCGAACAATTTAGCCTTTAGAAGCTAGTCCACTTAGGGCTTCTGGCATTTCTTCCTCTCCATTAGGGAGAGCGGGCCCCATCACCCAGGAATATCCATGGGATTTAGGAACTAGGGATGGAGACCAGCATTTTCCTTTTCTCTTATCTCATGTCCATTTTTAAAAAATATAATTTTATTGATTTCAGAGAGGAAGGGAGAGGGAGAGAGAGATAGAAACATCAATGATAAGAGATGCCTCCTGCATGCCCCACACTGGGGATCAAGCCCGAAACCCAGGCGTGTGCCCTGACCTGTAATGGAACTGTAACCTCCTGGTTCATAGGTCAATGCTCAATCACTGAGCCCCACTGGCCGAGCAAGTAATTAATGTTAATAAGAATAAAACTACTTAGCTGCAAAATGTTGCCTAACCCCCACCTATAAGCAAAGAGTGTGTGGATGGAGTTAGTTTTAAAAGAAGAAAGGGAATATTTGTATTTTCAAGATGCATACACTCTTTTGAAACATTTCAGTGGCTTTGCACTCCTTTTAGGATAAATCCCAGATCCTTTCAAAAGGCCCACTTAGCTGGGCCTGCCCTGGCCTTGCATCTCTTGCACCCCCTTTCATCTCTCCCTTATGTCTGCTCTCCAGCTGTAGACCCCTAAGCACATTGTTCCTTCTGCTCAGTCACACCTTCTGTTCACTGCTCCTCCTGCCTGGCCACGCCCCTCATGCACACTGCTCCTCCTGCCTGGCCACGCCCTTGGACTCATTCTCACCAGCCTTGACTTAAAGGTGCTCCTTCAGGTTTTAGCCCTGTCATCTCTTCAGAGTGTATTACCCTCCCCAAACAGAGCCTCCATTATGCATTTGCATAGCTTACTAACGCTGTCTTTCAAAACGCTTTATCACTGTTGTAATCTTTCATTCATTTGTGCCACCCTTAACTAATATCTGCCTCTCCCACAAAACTCTAATTTCCATACAGTCAGGGATCAATGCCTTTTTGCTTATTATTGCATCCCCAGGGCCTAACTTAGTGCCTGGCATAGGATAGCCATTAAAAACTACATTAACAAAATGAATGAATTAATTTAAATAATAATTGCTGTTATTCTAGATTTTAGGACTCATCCTACACCACATTAATAGTGTATTTGCACATTTCCACCCACCAAAGTTCTGTCTTTCTTCTCTTTTTTTCTGACATCTGAGAATGTTTCATGAAATCTGTGTACTAAAAGTATCGTTCCTTTCCCCATTTATTTTTTTAATGGAGTCATAAAATTTAACTCACTCTACAATTTGGATTTTTAGAAAAAGGAGAGTACTTTTAATTCTTTCTAAATTTAATCTAGTTGTCCTCTGCCAATTACCACCACCCCCATCCCAATCTCCCACATATTGGTTAGCAGGGGGAAAAGTCAAATAAGACTTAAAATCTCATCAGATCCAAGAATTTAAACAGTTCTTTTAGAGATAAGTTTCTCACATAAACTTTATGTGCAATCTCAGATAGGCCCTCTCTTCTGTTTCCCTCCTAAAGTCTGAGCTTATGTGTAGCCTATGTGACTTCATGGCAACAAATGAAAATGGGGATTTTCATCACAACATCCCATCTTTCTCTGGTCATTGTTCACTATTGTTTGCCTTGCTGGCATTTGAACCTGGAGCCTGGTGCCCACTGTAACTCATTCTTTAGTTCACTGTGGCTGTGTCAGAGACCAGCAGAGTTCTCTAGCAGATAAGCAAAGCACCTCATTCCTTATGCGTATCTAAAAGCTGCTGTTCATTGATGGTCCACCAAGTCATCAAACAACCTTATCTATTATCTTGTACCAGGTCTAAAAGAAACATTGTTCTCTGATAAGGAGTTAATATCCAGATATATAAAGAACTCATAGAATTCAATAGCAAAAATTCCAAACAATCGAATTTAAAAAACTGGAACTTAATAGATATTTTTCCAAAGGAGACATCTAAATGGCCTACAAGTACATGAAAGGGTGCTCAAGATCACTAATTATCATGGACATGCAAATCAAAGCCATAAGGAAGTATCACCTCACACCTATTAGTATGTCTATCATAAAAAAAAAGAGGTAAGTGTATATTAGGTGAGGAGAAAAGGGAACCCTTTTGCACTGTTGGTAGGTCCTTAAATTGGTGCAGTCAGTATGGAAAACAGTATGAAGTTTCCTCAACAACAACAAAAAATAGAATTGCCATATGATCCACCAATCCTGCTTTTGAGTATATATCCAGAAGAGATAAAATAACTATTTTGAAGAAATATCTGTTCCGCCATGTTCATTCACAATAGCTAAACTGTGGAAATAAACTTAATCTCCAACAATAAGTAAATGGATGAAGATGATGTCATATCTATATAAAAGCCTAGGTAGTCCTTGTGCCTTCTTGTGACGCCCTCACTCATCATATGATGGGTGCCCTCACGAAGTCACAAGATGGCCACCACAAGTTGGATCAGGCCAGCAGGGGAGGGCAGTTGGAGGACATCAGGCTGGCCAGGGGGTAGTTAGGCATCAATCAGGCCAGCAGGGGAGCATTTAGGGGGCAATCAGGCTGGCAGCAGAAGTGATTAGGGGCAATCAGGCAGGCAGGCAGGTGAGTGGTTAGGAGTCAGCAGTCCCAGATTGTGAGAGGGATGTCCGACTGCTGTTTTAGGCCCGATCCCACAAGCAATTGGACATCCCAGAGGGGTCCCAGATTGGAAAGAGGGCAGGCTGGGCTGAGGGACACCCCCCCAACCTCGTGCACAAATTTTTGTACATTGGACCTCATAATATATATATATATATATATATATATATATATATATATATATATATATGATTTTTATATTAGACGCCCAATGCATGAAATTTGTGCACTCAGGGGGGGTTCCTCAGCCCGGCCTGTGCCTTCTTGCAGTCTGTGGGGATGTCCATCTGATGGCTTAGGCCCACTCCCCAGGGGATCAGGCCTAAGATGGCAGTCAGACATTCCTCTGGCAGTCCGGGAGCCCTCAGGGGATGTCCACTTGTCAGCAGGGAACAGGCCTAAGCTGCAGTCAGACATCCTTAGCACTGCTGAGGAGGTGGGAGAGTCTCCCACCACCACTGCTGTACTGGCAGCCGTCAGCCTGGCTTGTGGCTGAGCAGAGCTCCTCCTGTGGGAGTGCGCTGACCACCAGGGGCAGTTCCTGCATTGAGCGTCTGCCCCTGGTGGTCAGTGTGTGTCATAGTGACCAGTCATTCACAGTTGTTCTGCTGTTAGGGTCAATTTGTATATTACCCTTTTATTATATAGGATATATCTAATCTAATAAAATAGTAATATGCAAATTGACCCTCACTCTGTTACACCCACAAGCCATGCCCACAAGCCACACTCACCAACCAATCAGGAGCAAGTATGCAAATTAACTCAACTAAGATGGCAGCAGCCGTGAAGCTGGAGTTGCCCTGGGAAATGGAGGAAGCCAGGGCCCTGAGGGCCCTCAGCTCTACTCAAGGCTACAAAGTTTCAATTATAGAAGATAAACAAACCCCAGATACCCGCTGGACTGGGACTTTGGGTCATCAGGGGCAACCTAGGCTTCAAGCAGGGGGGGCAAAAAGGGGAAACAGGCAACAAAGTTTCAATTATAGAAGTTAAATAAATCCCAGATAGCTGCTTCCAGCCAGGTACCCCAGTAGGTACCTGAACCCTGAAAGGGGCTGTAGGCAGCCTGAAATGGCCATCAGCCCCTCACCCAGATTAGCCAGGCATGCCAGCAGGTGGACATTCCCTGAGGGGTCCAAGACTGTGAGAGGGCACAGGCTGGGCTGAGGGACCCCCGGAGTGCACAAATTTTTGTGCACTGGGCCTCTAGTATATATCTAATCTAATAAAAGAGTAATATGCAAATTAACCATCACTCCAAGACACCTAAGCCATGCCCACCAGCCAAACCACACTCCCAGCCAATCAGAGTGGCTGTATGCAAATTAACCCAGCCAAGATGAAGGCCAGCAGCCACGGAGCTAGAGCAAACAGGAGGCTTCCGTTGCAACTGCCTGCCTAGTCTGGCTGGGCCTCTGCCCAAGGTAACAATGTTTGATTATAGAAGCCACAGAGCTGAAGCAACAACGTTTCAATTATAGAAGATAAACAAACCCCAGAAACCTGCTTCCAGCCAGACTTGCTGGGACTTTGAGTCAGTGGGAGTTGTGGGCAGCCTGAAAGCCTGAAAACAGCCCTCAAACCCACACCCAAGCTGGCCACACCCCAGTGGGGTGAGGGATCCCACTGGGGGGCTTGGCCAGCCTGCAAACAGCCATCAGCTCCTCATCCAGGCTGGCCAGGCATGCCAGCAGGTGGACATCCCCCGAGGGGTCCCAGACTGCAAGAAGGCACAGGCCGGGCTGAAGGAACCCCCAAATGCACAAATTTTTGTGCACTGGGCCCCTAATATATATATGGAATATTATTCAATTCTAAGGAAGAAGGGCATCCTGCTGTTAGCAACAACATGGATGTATCTGGAGGGCATTATGATGAATGAAATTAGCCAGGCAGAGGAAAATAAGTACTGCATGTTTTCACTTACATGTGGAATCTAAAAAAAGCCCAACTCAAAGAAACAGAGGCTAAAATGGTGATTACCAATGGTTAGGAGTGGGGGAGGGGAGATGTTAATCAGAGTACAAACTTCTGCTGTAAAATGAGTAAGTTCTGAGGATCAAATAATGTACAGCATAATAATTATGGTTGATATATTGAAAGCTAAGGGAGAAGATCTGGTAATTATATGACCTGATGTAAGTGTTAGCTAACAGTAATATGCGAGTATATCAAATCATATTTTGTACTATATAAGCATATCAAGTCATGTTGTACACCGTAAGGAATGTTATATGTGTCAATTACACTGAGTGTACAGATGATTATGACCACCTGACCTTTTTAGGTAAATTAGCTATAATTTTGCACTGAAGTTGCTAGAGGGCCAGACATTATAAATAGGGAAGCAGGTTGTTTACCACGATAGTAGAAGTGATTTTTTCCTGAAGATATGGGTAAACAATGCGATTTAACAGCCTTTGAATGTGGGATATATATTATTATGAGTGGCCTTATTATTATGACCACCCCATCAGTACTTCATTGGGCCACCTTTTGCCTTCAGTACTGCAGCAATTCTTCTTGGCATTGACTCCACGAGATGTTGAAAGGTGATGCGAGGAATCTGACACCATGCCTGATGAATAGCACTGTCCAGTTCTGTGAGATTTGATGGTTGTGGAACCAGCTGCCTGCTGGCTCTTTTAACTTCATCCCACAAATGCTCAATTGGATTGAGATCTGGTGATTGTGGGGGCCACCTAAGCAAAGTAAAGTCTCCCTCATGTTCTTGAAACCACTCCTGCACAATATGAGCACCATGGCATGACGCATTGTCTTGCTGGAAGAAGCCATCTCCATTGGGATACGTCAACATGATAGGATGAACTTGATCAGCAATGATACATAGGTATGTTGTGCTATACAGACGTTGTTCCACATGAATTAAAGGGCCCAAATCATGCCAGAAAAACATGTCCCAAACCATAACACTACCCCACCAGCTTGAAGGGTTGTACTCATGCATGTGGGGTGCATGCTTTCATGCTGTTTCCGCCAAATTCTCACACTGCCATCTGCATGATGCAACTGGAAACGTGATTCATTGGACCACGTGACTTTTTTCCAATGCTCAACTGTCCAATCCTTGTGTTCCTGTGCAAATTTGAGACGTTTTATCTTGGCAATTGCAGACAGCAAAGATGTTCAAACAGGCCTTTGGCTTCCATATCCCATATGATGCAGTGTACGGCTAATTTGCCTACAAATGTCAGGTGGTTATAATAATCTGACCACTCATAATAATATATATCCCACATTCAAAGGCCATTAATTACATTATTTACCCACATCTTCAGAAAAAAATCACTTCGACTATTGTGGTAAACAACCTACTTCCCTATTTATAATGGTCTGGCCCTCTAAGGGCCAGTTTCAACTTCAGTGTGAAATTATAGCTAATTTGCCTACAAACATCAGGTGGTCATAATAATTTGGCCACTCAGTGTATATCTCAATAAGCCTGAAAAAACTACAAAATATACTACCATTTTTTATATTAATATTATGGAGAGGTTGACATTTCTCTATGGATCCTCTACGGTGGCCAGTGTTCTCAAGTTACCTATACAGCCTGGATTTTGAAGCTTCCCTACTTGATTACATATTGATGTATAAGCAGGAAAGGTTTTCAGCACTTCTTGGTCCTGGGACATGTATATTGTTAAGTTTAGGATTTTATTTGAAGGGGAGCCAAACCAGGGTTGATTGGGGAGAGGCATGTCATGAAAGCCACCCAATGTGAGGAAAAGTGAGGGAGCAGGGAGCTTTGAAAATTCACTGAAGTGTCTTTAGAGGCCTTGCCACTGAAATATTTCACTTTACAGCTGATAAAACTGAAGCTCAGAGTAGTTAAGTGATTCACTCGGGTCACATAAAGGATAGGTATCAGAATCTAGATACAAACACTAGTCTTCCCATTTCCAGTCCCTTTGGCCTTTGCTCTGTATTACACTGCCTCTCAGAGAAAGAAAGAAAAAAAAAGAGGAAGGAAGGAAAGGAAGAAAAAGGGAAGAAAACAGAAGACCATGTGTGGGTAGTGTCTCTGGTAACCATACCACTGAGTGGCAAACGCTTTCTTCTGCCCAAGTCTGGGAAAGAATCAGAAGCTTGTAAGAAACTGCACTATAGACAGGACCGGTTCTGGTGAGGAGATCCTCACCATTGGAAATGGAGGGACCGGGGGCCACTGCTGCATCGCTAACACTGCAGAGGGCTTCCTGGTGTCCACAGAGGCATCGGGACACCTGAAGGAGCGCACATCTGTACTTTTAATTTTGTTAATCAGTTTGCATAGCATTTCAGGATTAATGGACGGAATGCAGTCTATAAATGTCAGTGATAACTATAATGTTCACCTTGAGCCGTAAGTTAATTCAAGGAAGCTAAAGGCTAGTAAATTTAGAGCCAATAAAAGGGAATACTTCCTTCCATTGTACACTTCACCCTCCGAGACCACTGCCAGGAGGTCATGGATGATGCCAGCTCTGAGCAGGCATTTGACAGGCCCCAATTAGATGCCTATCTGGGCCGTCACAGGGAAGGTGATTTAGGAGTTACAAAATCCTGTGCTTTCGTGTATAATCGAAAGTCTGTGCAAGGGTCGGAGGGGTATGTCACCCTCCTTTTTTTTTGCTCAACTTACGGTGGATTAATCACATCTGCATTGTATAGTGTAAGAAAACATGCTGCATGTGGGTTCCGAGAGGGAAGCACGAGGAGACAGAGCCCTTTGCTCTGCATGGATGCCGAGTGTCCACGGAATAGAGGCTCTGCTTCCCCTGGGGAAGGAACCTGTCAAAGGGCCAAGCGACCATGCAGAAATCTCCTCCAGCTTTCTGGGGACATCTCACAAGTTTCCCTGAAGATGAGGTGTGGGTATCTCTGGGTTAATTAACCCCTCTCTAACCTCTCAACCATGTGTCTTCCCCATCAGAGAAATCCATCTTGGAAACAATGGTTCCACCTCACTCCTGTGTCTCTATCAGCAACTTCCTTCAAGATAAAAGAATGGGGCAAAAAGCCCTAAACACTGTTCCTTCCCATTTTAGTTCAGAACACAATCTAGTGAGTCTCTGCTGAAGTGCCTGGAGCCATCTAACCCAGGGACTCAGGGGGGTTACCCCTAGTGGCAGTTTGGAAAGGTAGGGGCACATCTTTGTCTTCCAGAGTAGGCATCCCTGGATATTTACGTGTATAGAAATAGTTTACTTACATGCTATTCTTCATTTCTTCTTTTTATTATACCGAGGGCATTATACCAACTTTTTAAAAATTCCCTTATCTCTGAATTCCATCTTACAGTGGCAAAGGGGTTTTTTCAAGTATTTCTTGTGAAAGGAGAGAATTAGATCAGAGAGTCTGATAATCACAGACACAGAGCATGAGTTCCAGCATTCACACGTTCTAGAGTGAAATTTTCTGTGTTTAGTTTCCTGCTTTGTCTTCCACTGTTGATTTCTTCAACCTCCTTGGTTCTCACTAAGGCTTCTACTTCTGATAAATACCAGCCTTATTGTCATAGATTATTTGCTGTTGCTACATTTATTCTTCCAACTTCTAAATTTCCCATCCGTTTGAGGGCACTATTCCTTTATCTTTGTCCAGAAGGTCAAAGCCCTTCCATATGATTACTTGTAGATCTTTTGGTATCTTATAAGAAAAACTAGTGGGTTTTCTTAGGAAACAGTAGAAATAATTTATGTAGGGGGCTGAGAAATCAGAGTTGGAGAAATATTTGTTCAACTCTCAAGAAATCTCTCAACATCCCTAGACCTAAGCTTTCCGGTCTATAAAATGTCTATAAAGTGACCTATGTTTTGAGGATTAAAAGAGATACTGCATGTAAAGGATTTAGCATGCATGGTATTAACTGTGGACATGCAGAACTCTTTATTCCCTGCTTTTAAATTACATATGTGACTCTTGAGACTATCAATTATATATTAGGTTTTTCATGACCTCTATTCCTTGCAGGATTTTGTCATTAAGAACTGTGAAATTAACCCAAACTCAGATCTAAAATACACCTACTGGTTATTGGAGATGCTCTAGTGAAATTGTTTATTATTTCAATTTGATCTTAGCAAGGTGGAAGGGGCTTTGGATACAGCATCAAAGTGTTTAGTTAATTCCCCTATTTAGCTCTCTCAAGGGTGAACACTTTTGCATGACTGCTTGGTCAAGCCCTACGTTCTATGTGTTTTGGCACTGCTCTGTAACAGAAGTATTTGTGGCTGAGCCTGCCAAGCACACAGAGGAAATATAAGTTTGTATCAGTACAGTCAGTGTTCATGATACTGTCAGAAAGCTATAGGATGCTTTTGTGATTCCGAGGATACGAAGGGCAGCATGACTTGGGAGTGGCTGTGGGTCCACAAATACTATTGTACATGCAATAGTGCCCATGACATTGAGCATGGAACAAGTGAGGGACCGAGAGGCCAGGGCTGGGATCTAACCAGAGCTCTGTGATGATTCTCTGTGAGCTACATAAAGCCGCTCACACCCTTATCTGTAGCCTGAGGCCATGACTGGCAGGATCTCCCTTACAGGGCTGCTAGGAGGAAATAAGGAAGTAGCACCCCGGAAAATGACAGCAAAGTATAAAGTGTGACTGTACAAAGGTGAGCCCCTTCATCCAAATCCACTTCGCTACTAGGAAAGAGGCCAGAAGGTTTCAGGTGAGCCAGCGGCATGAGCGCAGGCGATGTGATGATGCAGAACGCACGTCTACATTGAGATCCGTCACAAGGACGATCTTCAGGGAGATCGTCAGAAATTTACGTTGTCTATCGCATTCTACTTCCAGGCTTTTTACAAGGGAAGATAACAAACAAAAAAAATCCTCCATACGCTCTCCTTATGGCTGATGACCTAGATTTTTCTCATCTATCAACTAGCAAATCTTGGCTAAGCAAAGATCCAGGCTGAGCTATCAAGTGCCTTTTAAGAGACGCAGGCTCCACCATGCTTTCCCTGGGAGCTGTTCCAGTGTGCGAGGGAGAAAGTAGATACGATATTACAGGGAAAAGCAAACTGCCTATAAACAATTTCAATTCGTTCTTCTTTTCTTGTCCTATTCAAAGCGAGGCTGTGCAGGCAGTAAAGCATTGGAGCAATCAGCGCCATGCTCGTACTTTTCCGTAAAGAGTAAATCCATCTACTGTTCAAAGAGTGAATCATGTTCCTCCCTCTCTCCGTGTTATTAAATTAAACCCCAAAATGCCGATATTTTTCTGGAGCCCCAAACAATAGCTTACTTCAACTAAGACCATTCTTGGCCAGAGAGAGTATGTGAGGTGAAATCAGAAGACCATTGACTTAGGTTATGTCTGATCTGCGATCCCTGAAGCTTTAGTAAATTCCACAATTTCAAAATGATGATCTATGCTACATTGGATTGCTCTCTAATTGTTTTATGATTCTTCATTTTATATTGCCAACTCAAAAGGGACCGGGACAACATCTCTTAATTCTGCCATATCCCCTGGAATATACTACACAGAGCTGGCATTCAGTGCGATTTTAATAGGTATATTGTAAATTCTCCTAGATAGCATGAATAATTCAGGAACTCTCTTGTTAGAAATGATCCTGTCATTAATTCAAGAACATATGCTGTTTATCCTTTTATTTAGGAAAAAAAAATCTCCAAACCTTTAAACTGGTAGAGCCCAAAGGGCATTTTATGTCTGGTTCATTCCTGTGCCGCGTGGGTACCTGGTCACCCTTCTCACTTTTCACCGCTCACCTGGGTTATTCTAAGAGTCTCCACATAATTGCACTTCATCTGCTTTTTTATTCAATCAGCACATATTTATTGAGAACCTACTATGTACCTGGTACTTCCTGGGTGCTAAGGGACAGACTAGTTTTCTGCTGTCATGGCTTTTATTCTGATCCTCAGAGATCGGCAATAACCATGCAAACAAACTGGATAATTCCAGGTGGCTTTATGTACGGCAGAGGAAATAAGATACAACGAGGTGACACAGATGGACTGGTGGGTATAAAGGCAGGATATTTCTTTAGGAAAGGCGTTTTGAGTTTGAATTATTTAGCCGAGCTTTGAAGGATGAGAAGGAGCCAGCTCTCTGAAAATATGGGTAGAGAGTCTTTTCAGACATGAGTAGGGTCACAAACCTGAAGCAGAGAGCTGCACAGCACAGACGGAGAACAGAAAAGATGGACGTGTCCTCCGAGCAGAGATGGAGAGGTGGACTGGCAGCAGATCATGCTGCTTCACTTCACAGGCAATTGGAAGGAGTCTGGGTCTTATCCTGGGAGCAAGGGGACAGCACTGGGGAGCTTTAAGCTGGGGAGTGTATTACTCAATATAAATTCATTTTCCATGGACTCACTCTTACTGCCCTGAGGAATTTGGACTGAGTACAAGCGAAGCCTGATTCAGGAAGGCGAGTGAGAAGACTTTGCAATAATCCAGGTGAGAGAAGATGGCGCTTTGCCCCATGGTGATGAAAAATGTAATGAAGAAGAGAGACTTAGGATTTATTTTGGATACTAGGTATGAGGCCAAATGAGAAATAAGGAATAGCACCTCAGTTTGGGGCTTGAACATCTAAGTGGCTAATTTTGCTATCTACGGAGATGAACAAGAATAAAGAAGGAATGCATTTCTCTCCATTCTCCACAAATAGCAAGAGCACTTTTTTCTAAAAGTTGTGTAACCGTTTTTGCTTACTTAATATATGTCAATCATTCCCTATCCTTTCCAGTTTAAAATCATGGCTTTATATAATTGCATGACGTCACCTGCATCCTCTTTTCCCATCGCTGCCTTCCCCCTCCCCCAGGCACCTGCAACTGCAGGCACTGCAGCCATAATGAGCTGCCCACTTCTTTCCCCCACAGACTGCACTTTCTCCTTCTCTATGTCTCAGCACTTACTCTTCTTCTGCCTCAAATTTCTTTGAACAGCATCCTCTACATTGCAATGTCCGACATCTTTCAAATGCTGCCTTGCAACCTGTGCGTTACCTCTTCACCAGGTGATGTAGGCTGTCCCCAGTGTTCTCATGCTGTCCTGAGCTAATGCACTAATCCCATTTCACCGACTTGGATTTGTCTCAGCTGTGACCGTTGTCATCGATAGAGAGAGCCCCACTCAACTTTGTGCCCTCAGAATTCAGGGAAGACGGGATCGCGGAGGAATAGCTCTCTTAAGGAACTGAAAGCTTGAGACCCACTGAACACCCCAATCCCGTGGAACTGTCAGTGCATCTCTGCGACTTTCCCCTCTGTGCAGGCAGATGGATGGTTGGCTGAGTGCAGGTCATTTACTGGGTAGGAGCCCACAGGCTGCCGTTCCATCCACCTCAATGCCTCATGCCCCTGGGTGGAGATGAACCTCACTGCAAAGCCATCTTTGGAGGGGAATACACCCTTTGGTAACTGCTCTGCTGCGGTTCTGGATCTATGCCCAGTCTCTTATTTTGGTCCCTGGGACATGGACTCAGAATTAGAAAGGAAATTACAACCAAGACATCTTCGTGGATTTTAGCAGAATCCACATTAGCATCTACCATGGTCTCACTTTCTGGCGGAATGATCTCTAGGCCTCACAGGTGGAAGAGCACCCCGTGATAAGGCACATCATAGCTCACAGAATGGGCAACACAACCTGCGCACACCTCACCCATGACCATGGCACTTGCCCGCCTCTGGCTAGCAGGGAGGGGGTCTCTGGGAATTGTTCATTGTTCCTGACATACATTACATAGAGCCCACTCTTACACAGTTGTGTTGGTGTAGGTTAGCCTCATGGATATTCAGAGACATGGACATTTTTGTAAAGAAAAAAGAGCGTGCCATCAGGGTAATTCTTCTGTGGGTCCCAAAACCCTGAGACCAGCCACCACACGTGAAGGCAAGATGTTTTCCTAACAAAGATGTCATTTTCAGTGTGTCCAGGTCATCAAACGTTGACCCTTCCCTGTATTGTATGCTGTGTCTGTGTTCTTCTTGCCTAAATATGCTGCCAGTAGATTTATATTCTAATAACTTGATTTTTTAATTAGTGAGAAACCCAGGCAGTCCTAGTTAAATGTCTCCCAAAGCATTGCAGATGACTCTAAATGCCTCACGATATAAATACCTTTAGTCAAATGAAAACACAAGTAGCTTTGCATATATTTATATGTTTTGCCCTTTAAGTTTCGAGATTAAAGGCTGAAAGCGGAGACAGTGGTAAAAGGAAGGCGGCTTCTTCTGAAGATCCACGCATTAAATTAGCTCGATTCAACTCAAGGCACATTTACCAGGCGTAGCGTATGTGCCAGGACATGTGCAGGGCACAGTGGAAACTGCAGCGACAAGTGGCACAAAGGGCCTGCTGCCAAGTTGCTCTTCAAAGCAACGTGTTTTCCAGGGAAAAGCTTTCTACTCCTTTCAGTGGTCTCAAACGCCAGGTCAGGCCAGGAGTAACGCATCAATTCTGGGGTCCTAAGCATTTTATTGGAAATTGCCAAATCAGACCATTAGTGAGTGACATAGCTCCATTCATTAGAATTCATTTATGAAAAGTAAATATCCATTTCTCCAAAAAATGCGAGGTGTGTTTTAAAGTAAACTATTAAAAAATAAGTTTTAAAATACTGCAAAGTAACTAAAACAACGAAAAGCTTAAATTCTCTAATTGGGTAAAAGAATTTATTCCATGACATTTTAGCTCTGGACCAGAATAAAATTTCTAGTTCATTCTAACTCCAGACTAGAATAAGTTTTCTGACCAAGCATGATAAAGAAAAATCTCTTCCTCTCTCACTTTCTCTTGTTTTCTCGCTTTCACTGCCCATTGAATTTTCCCCTAAGTACAAACTGAAATTCATACTTTGCTCTTATCCTTATGCTTCTTTTATTTCAGTGAAAAGCATTATCATATACTCAGAAATCTATGAATCATCTTTAAATTCTTTTTCAGACCCAGTTGGTTGACTATCTGACCTTATTTTTCAATGCATTGTGTGTGTGTGTGTGTGTGTGTGTGTACCAGATCCCCACTATCCCTCTTTTAGGTGGTCCTAATAGGTTTCCAATACTCTCCTGGCCCCCTCTTTCTTTCCTATTTACTGCATTCTCTGCACTGAGGCCTGAATTATAATTTTAGAAAATAAATGCAGTGCCCTTTAAAGTCTCTTACAGCTCACCTTTGCCTAGAGTTTACCATGTACACAGGCCCTCAAAGCATGCCTTCCTTCAACATTCTGCAGGCACTCATTCTTTAGCAATCGTCCTTCCACTTGGCCCGTGAGTGCCACAGAACTGACATGTCTTTGAGTTGCTTGAAATTAAAGGCTTAACCTTTCCTTTATATCTTCCAATGAACCTGTTACAATGCTTGATAATAATCACGTCATCAACATTGTTATCAACCTAAATCTTATGACAAATGCTATGAGTGCTTATTACTGTGTGCCTTGGACTGTGTTAGGTGCTTTGCATATCTTGTTGCTTATGATTGCTATGGAATAAGTACTATTACTATCAAAATGCAGCACAGAGAGGTGAAATAAATTGCCCGAGGACCCACAGCTAATAAGCAGAAGAGCTAAGATTGGAATCCAGGCTACTATAGAACTTGTTTTTTAAAAAATTACATTACTCCCATAATGCACATCAACACATATTTGCTGAGTAAATGTATGAAGGATTAAAATTAAAACGTGTATTTTTAAATATATGCTTTATTGATTTCAGAGAGCAAGTGAGAGTGTGAGAAAAATAAAAACATCAATGATGGGAGAGAATCATGGATTGGCTTCCTCCTGCACACCCCACACTGGGGATGGAGCCCATAATCCTCTGACCGGGAGTTGAACTGTGACCTCCTAGTTCATAGGTTGACACTCAACCACTGAGCCAAGTCAGCAGAGCTGAAAACAAATGTATTTCTTTTAAAATGCATAAGACAAACTAGGTGATGGGAATTAAAATAATATTTAGCAATATTTTTTGCATATTTATGTGCAAAATAATGCCTTAAGAGGACACAGCAATGAATTCATGAGATCAGTTTATTTTCAAAATTTAGCATTCTAAAAAAGATGTTAAATTTAACCATATTACACATTTCTTCTGTGGTAATTTCTCAAACATAAGTCAGTCAACTAGCTACATGAGTATGCTGTTTAGTGCAGGCAACCAAAAGGGAGAGGTTTTAGAGATCAGCCGCTCTCCCAGCCCCATTTAAAAAATAGTCATTTGTTTTTCACTCCATCATTTAACACAAGTGTTCTGTTCTTTCTCAAGCAGAGAAGCCAGTAAATAAGTTATCAGGGTAAAATTCAAAATTTCATAGAGATGTAAATAAAATAGAAAAGTGATTACTGTGGTAGGGATTTAAACTCTCCTTCCTTTTGAGCGTAGCATTGTGGAAGATTGAATCCATTCTTAAATCATCTCTGACAGACTTGTAAGAACAGCCACTGGGGATATGAACTCTATGGCAAAGTCCCCAGGTGTTGGCTTGAATTAACTAGCTTTGTCTGAGTTGGCTGAGTTTAAACATGCATTTACCAGCAAGGGCTTCCTGGCTTTCCTTCTGTAACCCAGGTTTTCTTAGTAACCGTGTCCATGCCTTAATGTTCTCAGTACTGAAATGTCTTGAATGAACATCTCACTCTTCTATTTCCTATGATAATTTACTTTCGCCTACACTCTCAGTGATCTTTTGTTGACGGCAGTAATATAGAACAAAAAAGTAAGTTTGCTAGCCTGCATAAAACTTATGGTGTTACATACGTGAGGCTGAAGGGAGCTGGTGGACAAGAAGAACTTTACCAGATAGGACCTGCGTGTGGACAGCCCTGCACCTGCAGCAGAGTACAAAGGTCAGCTGTGATGGGTGTCTGACTCGCACTGTACAGTTATTACTGCAATCATCATTGACCAATTCCTGTTTTATTATATTTTCTCTTTATTTCTATGGGAGAAAAATTCAATTTTTCCCATAATCCATCCTTGAGCACAAATACAGTAACAATTTGGGGAGAAAAAAAGGAATCTTAGTTTTATCTGCATAGAGGGACCCATTAGAGTTCAGCTGTGCATATAGCTGGATTTCAGCAGAGGAATCTGGAGATTTCTTCCTCTTGTAAATAGTTCTTTTTTAAAAAAATAATCAAGAGGAAACTGGTTTTCTTTGACTGATTTGTAAATATTACAATTCCTAGAGATTTTACATTTTTTATGCAGAACTGATTTGCAGTATCTACATAGCATAAAGTAGAACAGGACACTGATTATTTTCCAGATAAGTCATGGTCATGCTCATTAGGAGCACAGCCAGGACTCTTTAAATTAAAGTTTAAAATTTTTCCTCAAAAGTCTTACTAGAGATTTAAGTTTTTTTTTAAATCTAAAGATGTACTTATTCACCATTGAAAGAAATAAACACAGATATTTTAATAAGAGATGCAAAACCTCTTTAATTTTTAATGTAACACCTGTATCTTTCCTCTTACCTTATTTTAACTCTATCCTGGGGGATGATGCCCTCACCATGTTCATAACCCACTCTATCTTGTAAGGGCAAGTGTCAAAGAGGAGCTGGATGATGGTGCCACATGCCCTTTGCCCATCCCCTCAGCACAGGAGGTGGGATGCTGTGGGAATGTGGGAACAGTCAATATAGTTACTGTTTATCTCCACTAAGAAGGTAAGGAAAGATAGAAATGCCAAACGAAGGGCTTTGTTATTTCTCTCCTTTCTTCTGGTCCTCCTCCAAAGGCACCCACAGCAGCCCCAAGAAAAGCAGAACACTGTGATGCAATAGCTTAACAATAGAGAGAGAGAGAGAGAGAGAGAGAGAGAGAGAGAGAGAGAGAGAGAGGAAGGAGGAGGAGGAGGAGGAGAAAGAGAAGAAAGAAGAAGGGGAAGAGCAAGAAGGAGGAGGAGGATGGGGGAGAAAGAGAAGGAAGAAGAGGCAAAAGAGTAGGGAAAAGAAGGAGGGAGAAAGGAAGAAAAGAAGGACAGAAGGAAGGAAAGAAATTAGAAAGGTAGGAAGTTAGGGAGGAAGAAAGGAAGGAAGGAAGGAAGGAAGGGAGGGAGGAAAAGAGGGAGGAAGGGAAATTTAATATTTATCTCTTTTTGGTAAATAATAAGAAATATTTAAGTGAGTTTACTTTATTATTTATTTAATTAAAAAACCCAATTTCATTTGTGTATAATGTGTGTTTCTTTACACCAGTGCTTACAGTTGTGTGTAAAGAATGAGCCTACACAATACTTTTCTCTGCAACTCAGAGGCCACTCCAATGCAGTGTGCTGCGCCCTCCCCCACAAAAAGTCTCCTGACATTATGACTTCACAGAAATGCAAGTTTCTCGTGAAAAACTTACTCCATAAGTGTGTGTGTGTGTGTGTGTGTGGATTGATGCATAAGATATAATTATTTTCTAATAATAATTATAAATACATAACATAGGCTAGTAAGTAGGAATTAAAATAATGAGGGGAGATAATGGAGCGCTTACTATATTTAAAGTCACTAAATATAATACAAAGTATCAAATTTTCAACTTAACACTTAGATTGCCATCTGTTAAAAGATACTGTCATTTTATTTATTTATTTCTTAAATATGTAAGATTTCTATTTGGTATTGTCTGAAGCAGATTTTGAAAGGTTACACATGTATTATAGAGTGTTCCAAATTATTTCTAAGATACAGAATGAAATAATAGGTTTGGGGTTTTATAACATAATGATAGGAAAGCAATACTCAAATGCTTAAAAAAAGAACTTAAAACATATTTTAATATGATATATTTATTTTCTTTGTATGTTTGCCTATGTGTCTGTCAATTGATAAAGTCTAATGTTTAGAAATGCAATTAAATTTACATCTATACTCGCCTCCTTTTAGAAACACTTTAGACAGTTATTAAAAGAACTCTACGCAGTTCTCTTTGGCATCTGAACATAACTTAGAATAACTTTAACAGAAAAAAAATAATTATTTCATCCCCATCAATAAATATAAAAATACTTTTAAGGAATTCTGCATAGGGTATCATTCTGAAACTCAAAGCACAGAATAAAATATGGGCAGGACAGCTTCAATTGCTTGCATTTTATTTCCTCGAGAGAAGATTAGAAAATATCCAGGTCAGAAAAGGCTGTCTCTCTGTGCAATAACTCATCAAGGATAAAGATATTAAATAATCTTTATTACAATGATTATTGAATCGTTAACGCCAAGCAGGTAAGTAGAGGGCCGCTTGCTTGTTGATTTGTTGGGCTAAATTTCTCACAGCTGATAAAGAAGATGATAAGGAACATCAGCTACATACTAGATATTTGAATTTCTGTTGCACAGAAAGAACTCGAAGGATCCATTGCTGGACTCCTGTCTTGTCCAGGCCTGAGCGCTGGGAAAGGTTCTGCTTCATTGCATGCGCCTTCGGTTCTGACTTTAATTCCCCTCGGCCTGCCTTGGAGAGGCTGGGTTCAGAGTCCTCCTTCCCCACCCGCCCCGGCTTTATTTTCTTAAGTGACTTAATCAAAGGTAATTCGAGTTCACATTTTTGTATCAATGGTTGTATTTAAAGAGGTCTTATCTGATTTCCATCACCAATTACAGGCTTGCATTTCTTGTTTATATCCATCTCCACGCTGACAAGGGCCCGGTTTGGTTTTGATAGGAAGTCAAAGCCTTCATCTCATGTCAGAAGTCCCCAGAGCACATTTGTTCTGGTAAAATTATATCTGGGGAATGAGGGGTTCCAATACGGGAGGAGGATGTGGTGGCACGGGGTGGTCCCTGCCACTTTGTTTGAAAAATAAATTGTGAAACCTCAGTAGTAAATATTTGCCCGAGAGCGCACAGTGGGAGGGAAATTGCAGCGCGGGAACCCTGCCATTAAGAGGGGCCGAGTCAGAGGTTAAGGTAACAGGAGCGGGTCTCCTCGCAGAGGTCAGAGCCCGTTGGCCCGCCCAGCTCCTAGATGACTTCTAACTATTTTTGGCAAGATAAACATCAGATGTCGCTGCCTCTGGGAGCCAGGAACAAAGGTCGGGGATCCGGGGGGGATTAACTTCTTAAAAAGAGATACAATATTTAACTTGGCCGCCCTCGAATGCCCGGGGAAGTGGAATTCCAGGTTTTGTTGAACACAAATAGAGTATCTTCTAGAAGTCAAGGCCCTAATGCTGCAAACCTAAGACCCCAAGGAGCCGGAGATGGTCGGTTAAACTTTACATTCGAAGGCGTGGAAGAGGCGCCGCTGTCCTGTGTGTTGTAGGGCTGTGGACCACCGCCTTCCCCCCCGCCCTGCAGGTCCACACCTCCCTTTGGCCCCCACTCCCCCCTGGGCACCCCTCGCACCTGTTCTTCTGTATGTGCTGCACGTACCAGCCACATGTCGATCTCCTCCCAGTCGACTCCGTTTCTCTAGCTCCTCTTAGTCCATTTTATTTATCCTTGACATAGTTTAGTTCACAGAGTTATTCTGGAGCCATATTGCCTTGGTTTGCTTCTGTCCAGCAGGGCAAAATTGGGCATGTCCTTTAGTCTCACTGTGCCTCAGTTTGTTTGAATTGGAAGTGGCAATAAAATAATATCAAGCTGTTTGGGCTCAGTGGTTAGAGCGTTGACTTTCAGACTGAAGGGTCCTGGGTTTGATTCCAGTCAAGGCCACGCACCTCGGTTGCAGGGTCGATCCATGGCCCTGGTCGGGGCTCATGCGGGAGGCAACCAGTTGATGTGCCTCTCACATTGATGTTTCTCTCTAAAAAAATCACTGGAAAGGTATCCTTGGGTGAGGATTAACAGCAACAGCAAGAACCAAAACAACAGCACCAACCCCAGAGCTGAAAGTGGGGCACGGTCCCACAATTTTGAAATCCGACATGTCCTAGAAACGGAAGGTCCTTTCTTAAATTCGCAGCAAGCCCATTTGATGGCCTGAACTAATGTGTAGCGACATGCAGACTGCATACCATTTAGTGTAACCGTAGCATTCACAGCTCTTAGCGCAGAAAGTTTAATGTGTTTGATGACGGGCATCCCCTTGGAGATACTATATACTATACAAGCATCATATCACTGTTTTAGCATCTTAACAGTTTTCAATTTTGAATCATTCTGACTTCAAAAGTCTTAGATAAGGAATTTTGTTTACTGACAGGTAGATATCAATAAAAATATGTTAGCTATAATCGTTACATTTAGAATCTTAACACCTGGATTAATAACTGGCACAATGAAGGTGCTCATTAAATTATAGGGCTTTATCTTTTAGAAACAAATGCTTATTGGGTCACTTCTAGATCATGGTAGGCTGGCTCTTCCCACCGCTGCTTGGGTGAGGTCGTGGTACTCAAAGGTCACACACACGTGAGGTGGTAGAGTGAGAATTCCAAAACAGGCGACTTAACTGAGAAGTGCATGCACTGAACTGGTTCACACACGGCTGGCACCAAGACACTGCCCATCCACATGTGCTATAACAAAGTTACGGAGCTACTGTGAAGGGGATCTGAAATTCAGGTGTCCGATGCCATTTTTTAAAGATATTTTCATTGATTTCAGAGAGGAAGGGAGAGGGAGAGAGAGATAGAAACACCAATGATAAGAGAGACTCACACCCCCTACTGGGGATTGAGCCGCAACCTGGGCGTGTGCCCTGACCTGGATGGAACCCTGACCTCCCGGTTCATAGGTCAACACTCAACCCCTGACCCAAGCCAGCCAGGTTCGGAGGCCATTTGTAAGTTTTGTGGAAGTTTTTGTTTTTGTTTTTTTATATTGAAATTTTATGCTGACACTAATGAAGTAAGGAACAGAGCAACTAAATAGTGTGCATCCACATGAAAGCTCAATGACATATTTTGCGCGTGTTAATCTGCTCGTCACACCTAGTGGTGCTGGCTACTCGGCAACTGCTCAATTAACACGCATGGACGTGAACAATGAAAGCATGTGCCACGCAGGCCTCCGTTGTTTCACCTTCTGTAAGTCTGCGTCTATGCCCTGGATCAGCACCTATTTGAGTGTTACCTTTTATACTTTTATTTTCTTATTAAATCTCAAAAAGCTATAACGAAAATAGAACCAGCAGCACTCATTTGTTTTACATCAAATTCAAGCCTTCCTGGGGGGGGGGGGGGGGAAATGGGCTCATTCATTGATTAATCACATTCTTTGCTGTAGAAGCATCATAGGAATTTTTTAAGGAGAAAAAAAACAGTGTGGGCATAAAAATCATCTCTACTTTTTAATGCCAATTAAAATGGCTTCCTTGGGGCTTAAACTTTTTTAGTGTATTGTTTTCTTACATATCTGTTAGAAGCAGGGTGTGTGCAATTATGATGATCCAATTTAAACTCTGACTCTATTTTTTTATCTAAGAAGATTAGTCTCACTTACCTTATATGATAAAGAATGTCAGTAATAATTACTTGGTTTAATAGAAGGAGCTTCGGAGAGGGACGCCAGCTGCTAAAATACTCTAGGATTTTGCAGGAGGTATTTCGTTCAGTCATTGTTCTGGTAGTCCCACTTTCTCGTAACTCCCAGCACCTACCCACACAGACTCTGGGCTGGATCCTGGGATTAATTTGGTGTTAGCAAACATTAGCACAGTCGATGAAAACAAAGGCCTGAAAAAGTGCGTTTTGATTGGGTCTTACAAACCCCTGGAGCTCCTGTCACCAGGAGAATATGCCGCTGAAAGCATGGGGGAGGCATTTAGAAGAGAGCTAAGGCATTGAGCTGAGACCATCCCTAACCAGCCAGCTCTAGCCACGTCACCAGCTCAGTGCAAATGCCTAAGCAAAACCTAGTTGCTATCAATAGAGCCCCCAGCCAGAGAGCAAATCTGTTAAGTCAGTTCATACACTCATAAGAAAGTCAGTGGTTGCTGTGTTAAGCCACTAGTTAGTGGAGTGGTTTGTGTTATGGCAACGACTATCAGAGTTGGCTCTGCGGCATCTGATTTCCCCTGTCCACTGGAATAGAGGAGATTGCATTTCAGTCCAGTCTTCAAAATCTGTGCTAGTTCTTTGTATTAATTTTATGTGTTCAAAGGCGTTATAGAGTTTGCATTTTAATGTTAGTATCATCAAGAGCAGTATTTACCAACATCATGGTCCACAAACATTCACTGAACACACACATGCTTGGCTTCAAATAGGCAATAGCAAAATTCATTAAAAGGAAAGAAATTCCTCACCAGCAAATAGCAAAGGTCGGCAACCTTTTCCTGTAAGAGGCCAGGTGGCAAACAGCTTAGGTTTTGTGAGCCATGTGATCTCTGTCACACCTATACAACCCTGCCATTGTAGGGACCATAGGCAATATGCAAACAAGTGGGCATGGCTCTCTCTCATGACCAAATAGATGGTGGGCTGGATTTGGGCCATGAGCAACGGTTTGGCAATCACTTATCAAGAAATCATTGAAACCAGGCAACTCTGTTACTGTTTTATGGGAAAGAACACATAACAGTAAATCAGCATAAGTATTTGATTTTTAGCCCCTGTGGCAAAAAACACATAACATGAGATCTACCCTCTTACTATACAATTAAGTATATCGTACAGTATTGTTAACAGCGTGCACGTTGTCCTACAGCAGATCTCTAGAACTCACTCATCCTGCATGAGCTGAAACTCTACACCCATTTAAGAGTAACGCCTCATTTCTCTCTCCTGATGGCCCCTGGCAGCCACCCACCATGCTACTTTCTGCTCCTATGAGTTTTGACAATCCAATTATACCTCACATTAGTAGAATCAGGCACTACTTTGCCCTTCTGTGGCTGGCTTATTTCACTGAGCATGATGTTCTCCAAGTTCATCCTCATTATAGCCTATGAAATGATTTCCTTATTTTTTAAAGGCTGAATTATATGTTCTTATATGTATACTAGAGGCCCAGTGCACAAAAATTTGTGCACTCGGCAGGGGGCGGTGCTCAACCCAGCCTGTGCCCTCTCACAGTCTGGGACCTCTCAGGGGATCTCCACCTGCTGCCTTAGGCCCACTCCTTGGGGGATTGGGCCTAAGCTGGCAGTCAGACATCCTTCTGACAGCCCGGGAGCCCTCTGTGGATGTCCACTTGGAAGCGCAGAGCAGGCCTAAGCTTCATTCAGACATCCTTAGCACTTCTAAGAAGGTGGGAGAGTCTCCCGCCACTACTGCTGTACTGTCAGCTGTCAGCCTGGCTTGTGGCTGAGCAGAGCTCCCCCTGTGGGAGGGCACTGACCACCAGGGGGCAGCTCCTGCATTGAGCGTCTGCTCCCTGGTGGTCAGTGTATGTCATAGTGACCAGTCATTCCCAGTTGTTCTGCTGTTAGGATCCATTTACATATTATCATTTTGTTACATAAGATAGAGGCCTGGTGCACAGGTGGGGGCCAGCTGGTTTTCCCTGAAGGGTGTCCTGGATCAGGGTGGGGGGTCCTGCTGGCGTGCCTGGCCAGCCTGGGTGAGGGGCTGAGAGCCATTTTCAGGCTGGCCACATCCCTTTCAGGGTGGGGGTCCCCACTGGGTGCCTGGCCAACCTGGGTGAGGGGCTGAGGGCTGTTTGTAGGCTGGCCACACCTGCGGGCTGGAAGTAGGTATCTGGGATTTATTTATCTTCTATAATTGAAACTTTATAGCCTTGAGTGGAGCTCAGGGCTGGCAGGGCAGGCAGAAAGCTTGGCTTCCTTCATTGCCAGGGGCAACACAAGCCTCCTGCTTTCTCCAGCTCCATGGCTGCAGCCATCTTTCTGACAGAGTGATGGAGTGAGGGTGTGATGGTTAATTTGCATATTACTTTTTTATTAGATAGGATACCACATTGTCTTTCTCCATTCATCTGTCAGTGGACATTCATGTTGCTTTTACCTCTTGGGTATCATAGATAAGGCCGTAATGAACATGGAAATACAAATATCCCTTTAAGAATATGTTATCAATTCTTTGGATAAGTGATTGGAAGTAGGATAGCTGGATCATATAGTAGTTCCAGGGTTATTGTTTGGAAGAGCCTCCAGACCACTTTCCATATCACATTCCCACCAGCAGTGTGCAAGCACTCTCACTTCTCTACATCCTCACCAACACTTGCTATTTCCTGCTCTTTTTTAAAAATATAATGACCATCCTAACAGGTCTAAGTGATATCAGTTGTAATGACCTACATTCACTTCTAATCATGATTAAGAGATGTGATCATAAATTACCCCCACATAGTCTGTAGGGACACAGATGCTGGAGTCACAGCCTGGGTATGAATTCTGTCTCCATTGTTTACCAGCTGTGTGACCTGGGCAACCTTCTCCTGTGTTAAAACTGAAGAGGATAACTATTTCAAAGTTGTCCAAAGGATTAAATGTGCGAGTATGTGTAAAGCAGTTGGACAACTACAGGCAAAAAGTATCTGTCATGGCTATTGTTATTATTACATGAAGTAAAGATACACTATATAATAACTGGGGTTGGACGTGGCTCTCCACATGGGGGAAGTATAACAGGTACCTCTCACACCAAAAACCTCACACTTTGCCTTATCACAAATTTCAGATGGATAAAAGAGTTATTATATTAAAATTACCACAAATAGAAAAGGATTAATACATACTGTACATAACACAAAAAAAACAAAAGCCATTAAGAATATTTTTACTACATTAAGTTCTAAAGATTTTATAATAAAAATTAATAAAATATAAAGGCAGGTATAATAATAGGACAAATTATTAGACATACAGATTGAAATGGCCACTATCTATAAAATGTTGGCTAAAAGACTCAATTTAAAGAAAAAGCCAATACATGGATAAATACACATGATCCCCGAAAAGATGTCCAACATCACCATTAATCAAAGAAATATAAAAATAAAAATGATTTACAATTTTTTGCTTATTTAACTGCATGAAATTTTAAAGGTGAAATACTCTATCTAGTTGGTAATACTCAATTGCGCCTCTGAGAGAAATGCAAAATTCTCTCCCACATGACAGTATTTTAAAGGTTACAGGAATGCTTCTAGTGCAGGTTGTGGGGGAGGAGTGGTGACAGTGGTACTTACTGCTGCTACAAATCCAAATTTTTAAAGCCTTTTAGAGGATAATTGGGGGTTTCTGAAAAACAATTTGGGTATCATTGAATTCAGTAATTCTATTTCTAAAAATCTATGTTATAGGCACACTCACATAAATGCAGAAACACACACAGGATGCTCATTACAAAATAAAAAATGGAAGTAAACTAAAAGTTCATCCACAGGAAAATGGTTAAATCATGTCCAAAGCCTGGAATACTATGCAGCATTTAGAATGGATATGGTAGACCTTTATAGAATTATCTGGAAAGATCCTAAGATATATTCTTAAGTGAAAAGAGGAGTTTGGGGTATAAAATGCTAATAACACTCATATAGTGTTTATTATGTGCTAGAAACAATTCTAAATGTTCCACATATAATAGATGATACATCCTGAACTGTGGAATGCATGCACACACACACAAACACACGCACATGCACACTCACACATACACATATGCTTGTAACATGCCTCACCAACATTATTTAAGGTACATATGATTATTATGCACATTTTCAATAGGAGGAAATATGAGGAAACTGAAGCACAGAGAGGTCAAATGATTGTGGAAGGCTAGGTATTGAATCCTGACTCCTCAGTCTTATGTGTATATGAGAGGATGCCTCCTCAAAAGCCAAATAAAGAAAATAAAAATATGTAATATCTAAAACTCCACAGGACTAGATAAGTAAATAGATAGATAATAGGTACCATGAATACATTGTAAACACCTCAAGGAATATGTATTAAAATATTAATGGTATTTGGTTTTAGGGTAAATGTCGAGATGGGGAAAAATGTATTTTTACTCCGCATCTGTTTTTATCGTGTTTGAAGTTTTACAGCAAGCACGTATTTATTTAGTACTTGTGATTTAAAATAATTACTTAATGTCAAAATAATAAACTAATTATCATCCACACACACGTATCTACACCAGATCCTCAAATAATGTTATTTTGTTTGTCATTTGATTATCATGTTGAGAAAAACATCAGTTCCCAGTCGGGGCCACTGTCTGTGTGGTTAGCAGGTTCCCCCATGTCTGCCCTCCCACATCCCGGCCACATGCACGTGTGGTGACTTGGCGTCGATGCTGTCCCAGTGTGAGTGAGTGTGGGTGGGTGATTGCGCCTCACCATGGCAGGGAGTCCTGCCCGGGGGGCGGGAGGGTTCCTCCTTTGTGCCCTGAGTGGCCACGGGTTCCAGCCGCCTGCAATCCTGAACTAGATTGAGCAGATTGGAAAATAGTTATCTTACTTGTTTTTATTATTATTTTTTATATGTATGTAAAGCCCACATTTGCTTCACTGTTTAACATTAGAAGTGTTTTGGATCTTTATTTAGAAGTCTGGTGATGTTCTTCTGACCAGAATATACTGTGGAAACTGAACTCTTACTTGTTTCTATTTGGTGAAATTGTTTTCCTTATGTCATTTTGCTTTAAGTCAGGGTTTCCAAGAACCTTTTGACAATGTTGAAGATGCACTGTAAGTATATAGATAAGTAAATAGGCAGATAATAGATACCAAAATAGAGATAGAGATAGAGATCAGTGTGTGTGTATACTTACATTTATTCAATTTACTTTCTGTAAAATGGTGGTGGTCATTGTAAAAAATTGTTATGACAACAATAACTAGAATTGAATAGTTGACAGCATCATATACCGTACATCAAATAGTTTATTTATCAATGAATTAAACCATAGTCAAGCTTCAAGTGGCGAAACCACTATGGGGTGGCTGTAGATACAAAACCTGGGGGAGCACAGAACCATATACATCCTCATCCAATGTCACGTTTACTGCCTTGATATCTGAGTTATTAAACAGCTCCTCTCCTTCCCACCCTTTCTAGTTTATCTTTTTCCTTTTCTGAAAATCAGTGACTCTTTTTCTCTAAATGGGTGGTCTTTAAATGGATAACTAGCTCCTACAGTACAAAAGCAGTTTATAAGAGTGAAAAATCTTGGCAAGCCAAGTCCCTTGGTTTTATATAATTCTTTTAATCAAATTGATTTCTCACCCAAACCTCTACAAGCAGCCCCCATCATCTTAAGGCCAGAGGCCTGGAAAAGACCCACTTCTCACCAGTGTCGCCTCCTTGTACCCAAAGCCATTCAGACATGGAACTCAAGAAAATAAGTGTTTACCAGGCACATGTCTGCTGCTTAGACCTTTGCAGAGCATCTTATGGCAAAGGGGGCCCCTACTGGAATGGAAGGGGATATTCTGATCTGCGTTTGCCTGGATAATTACATTGGTCTGGATGTAATGCAGGAAAGATTTTCAATACAAACATCAGACAACAACAAAGATTCTTTATGATACAATCTGATATGAAATGATTTCACGCAGACAAAAATTTAAGGTTAGCAAAATTCTAAAGCTTGATTGCTCATGGGATAATATTTTAAGCCTCCAATCATTCCATTTTAAAATACCTCAAGTTTACAACGATGAATCTAAAATGCACTAACAAAATCCTCCTCATTCAACTCTAGTTCTTGAAATGGCATCTGCCTTTGAGCTATAAAAATAACAGATGATTTTTTGATAGCTTATCAGTTAACAGACTGCTTAGTTAGGGGAGCACATTTTTATGCTAATGTCAGCAGCAGAGAGGGAGCAGGAAAGAGAAGAGTGAAAACACAGCACCACTGTGGGTTAGAGGGAGATTTAAGGACTCGTTTTGATTGGAAAAAAAGGTGGTGGGGGAGGGGGTTCTTTCCAGGCTTAATTTTTTGTAATGTAAGGTGAGACTTTAGTGACTTGAATTGTTCAAATTTAAAATAGATCCTAGGAGTAGGTAATGGCAGTAATAAAATATGATTTAATGTTTAAGTCGTATAAAATATGCCTCATACTGGGCATAAAATAAATGAGGAATGTTTCACAGGATAAAAATGCTGTTGCCCTGGCCAGTGCGGCTCATTGGTTGGAGCATCATCCTGTGCACTGAAGGGTTGGGGTTCATTTCTGATAAGCGCACACTCCTACACCGCAGGTTTGGTCCCTGAGTCAACTGGGCGTGTACAGGAGGCGTGTACAGGAGGCAACCAATAGTTATTTCTCTCTCTCTCTCTCTCTCTCTCTCTCTCTCTCTCTCTCTCTCTCTCCATCTTCCTCTAAAATCAATAAACGTAACCTCACATCATATTAGAACTTAAAAGGAGTATGTTGAATGCCACTGAGCTAAAAGATATATTTTTTGAAATGTTACTGGCATTGTAGTCTTAGAGTTAGCATTGTAATATGAATTGCAAGAATTCAAACCTAGCCAATAGAGAGATATCATTGAGGTCTTAATATGTTGTTGTTATATTAGCTGAAGGGAAATAGAAATAGATTAATATTAGATTTTTATAAACATTTTGTTATTTTTTTAATCCTCACCTGGGGACATGTTTATTGATTTTAGAGAGAGGGGAGTGGAGAGAGGGAGCGAGAGACAGAAAGAGAGCGAGAGCGAGATCCATCGGTTTAGAGTCGAATATGGAGAACACTCTCTTCCACGGCACGTTTGTCCCTGGGGCTTGAGACAGGGCCTGCAACCCCTCACCACGGCACAGCAGTGTTCCCGGAGCCATCTGCTGCTTCCGGGATCGTCTGTCCCATTCGTGGCTGAACTCTGACTTTAAAGGCGATCGTGTTAAATTACGGTCTCGTGTAGCTTCCATTCGCCCTGTCACACAAGCAACCCTGAGCGTCATGGAAATATGCCCAGAGACTCCCATGAAACATCCTTTGAAGTACGCAGTGCTCCCCTCATCTTTGCTCTGAGGCCCGACTCTTCAAGCTGGACATCCCTGATCGCCCACCAGTCCTTCGCCCCATCGCCTGGCTTCCCTTTGCTCCGTGTTCTCCTTACCCTCCTCTGGTCGCACTCTAGTTTTAGTTAGAAAGTGCCCTTTGGGGGGTTAAAAGGACATAATACCACTTACTGCAGGTGAAGGATATTTATTGTTTGCTTCTTTATCTTTTTTGAGCTAATAAGTATAATAACATGAGATAACTGTAACACAGGAAAACAAAATTTTAATTCTGAAGAGCTGTCATGAAATGACCCTTTATGGATAATGAGTACAATACTTACCATGTGTCAGGCTCCGTACAAACCCCTTATCTGTGGGACCTCATTTAATTCTTGAAATAACCTCATTATGTACACACTTTCCAACCAATAGAGAGACTGAGGCAGCGAGAAGTACCTTGCCCAAGGGTACACATCGTCAGCGACAGGCCTTGAATTTGAATCCGGGTCCATCTGACTCCACAGTGTCTTCATGATACACACAGGAAACCGAGGCCACAACGGTGACCGAGTCAGGCACCAGGTAACCAGCAGTGCAACCAGGGCTGCACCCCAGGCTCTCTGATTAGTGACCCAATACTGTGCTCTACCCACTGCTTCTGAGAGGGGCCCCCTTGTGGCTACAGGGCAACTATTAAAGGAGAAATTACTGTTCTGTAAATTTGTTCAACAACGAAACAGTCTTCAGAGAGGCATCAGATGGGTGAGCCCGGATATTGGCATGAAAACCTATTCCTGCCAAATAAATGAGTCAAGAGGAGAATATTAATGCATGGATGCAACGTATGTCATTGTCACATTTAAAGAATGCTGAATGGCGTCGTGAAGTGGGGAGAACGAAGGCCTGCTCTGGAGCCTGTGTGTGTGTGTGTGTGTGTGTGTGTGTGTGTGAGGGAGGGCAGGGCGAGCTGCAGGAGAAGGACTGTGGGTTTACGATGATATCCCTGCCTATCCCCGCCTTACACTTCCAAACCCAACATGCCCAGATGCTCAGTGCTGCTTTCTGAGAAATCTGAGATCCACATGCGGAGGGGATGGTCTGACCCTGCAGCCCTGTCTTCTTGGGGGGCGGGGCCAGTGAGGGATGCCTCCTGCACCTCAGCTCCCTCTTACTTGGCATTTGAGTTGTATGTGGGTTGTTTTTTTTTTTTAATTGATTACTGTTCCTGAGAGTCCTAAAGGACAGTGGGGGTCTCTCTTAAGAAGGTGTGGTTAAACACTTAGTGCATTAGGGCAAATGATTCAAACCGACGTCAACTATGGCAAGTTCCAAGTTAGACCACACATGTCCACACTATAAGTATTCCAAGGTCTCGCCCAGCCTCAATATCCGTGATTCTTTACCTCGTGGTCTCAGTACCCAAAGGGTGTTAAGAACTACATGTGATTCATGGACTCTTAATGTTTAATGGTAAAAATAATTCTCAAGCCAGGCTGGTGTGGCTCAGTGGTTCAGGATCGACCTATGAACCAGGAGATCACGGTTCGATTCCCAGTTAGAGCACATGCCCGGGTTGTGGGCTTGACCCCCCAATGTGGGGCGTGTAGAAGGTAGCTGATCAATGATTCTCTCTCATCATTGATGTTTCTATTTCTCTCTCTCCCTCTCCCTTCCTCTCTGGGAACAATAAAAATATATCTTTAAAAAATTAAAATAATCCTCAATATTTTATCAATGCAAGTCATTAGAAATAGAGCACCTGAGAAATGAAATTCAAAAACTCTCAAAGGAGTATTTTTGTTATATTTGTCAAAAATATCATTTTTTACACACACACACACCATGTGATAAATTCAGGCATTTGTCATTCAGCATTCAGCAAATATTTTGTAATTGCCATACCTTCTTTATAATTTAAATTGAAGGTTCAAAGACAAGTAGGACATCGTCCCAATATCCTATAAAGTCAAAGGCAAATTGGGGAAGACAAATAACAACTGAAAGACTAACCTGAAAGCTTGCTTCAAAAAACAACAACAACAAAACTGTTGCTTTAAGTGAGCCAAACACTTTATTCTTATTGGTTATGTATATCGTATGTCATATCTGAATATATGAATAGATAAACCTTGCATTGGAGTTTCAAATGATTACAGTAGGTAGATACCCAGTTCTTTTCACTGGTCTTTTTTTTTTTAAATCTGGAAAAACAGTCCATAAAATGAGACCTCTCTGAACTCTGTTATCCTCCAGATGTTAAATTTACGTATAAGCATTGCAACCCAAGCCCTTGAATTTAAATATAAAACTCGGTTTTTAAGAGCTATCAGGTGGGAGGAGAAGTGGGGGTTCTCTGACATGGTCTCACATCCATGTGACAATCCAGCAACAGGCTGTGAGCTCTAAGTCACACTGATGCTGCTCACCTTCCCTGCAACAAGACCATGCATTCATGAAAGCTGACGAAAGTGGAAGCCACATCCCCCTCCTCCATAGCTTACTTTCCATCATTCTGCACACTTTCCCCAAAGTGCAATGTGAATTATTTCCGTATATGGGTTTATAGAGTAGATTGCCACAGATTCCTATACAAACCTATGGCAGTGATAGGCTCTGTCCCAAGTAAAGGAAGTCACATCTGTAAACCGCCCTGAAGAGGCTGAGGCTCACGGCCTCCGCAATGGGTAGAGCTACATGAGGGAAGGGGCGGAGTCTAACCTCCAAGTAGAGAAGAAAGATTAGAAAAGCTGACCAAACTAGTTCGACCCTATCAGGAGACTAATTTTTAATGCAGATTTTAAAATGGGTATAGAAATATTAATGTCAAAAATGTATATGCTGCTACATCATTGAAAAGGTAAGGTGTGGTTTTTACCTCAGTATTTTGCTTTTCATTAACATATGGTAAATAACTGAGGAGGTGACAGTAGAAATACAGTTTTGTTTCATGCTTTGGGCCAAATCCAATCTCTTCCATAAAATTTAAAAAAAATTAAATTTTGTCTAAATGCAGGAATAAATCAGAAGTTTTTCTAATGCAAAAGGTTTTTTAAATGGGCTATTTGGGCTTATGAATCATTTTGAAATTTTTGTAACAAAATTTATTAGTGGATCCATTGTAAACCAATTGAGAAATTTGAGTACCCTAAACTTCATGCATTTTCTAGTCCCAACAACTCACATACCATCACATACATATAACATATTGTAGAACAATGCTAAAGGTGCTTGGTTTCTATGAAAACAAGCATAATTAAGTGGATTATTTTACTGACGCCAGAACAATATCCTAGTCATGTCTAGCATTATGTCCGGCCGGATTTCTGAATTTTATTTTGAAGTATGTCTGTACATTGAAGGTAAGTCAACAAAGAGAAGATAATTCAGCATTACAAGGTAGACAAATAGTATGCCTATGTCCCTGAGGCCTTTGAAAACAATCATGCCACTTATGTATTGAGGACTGTAAGATAACAAATTTTTACCTTGAGTGGATATGTAGTTTGAGCTTTGTATTTCAAAATCAAGGGAGGGAAAGGAGCCTTTATCATATCATCTACCATAATAAATGTGTGGCTCCCTTCATGTGAAATGCTCACCAAGCATGTGTACATGTGGATGTGTGGCGAACAAATAGTCCACGCAGAGTCGGTGTGTACCTGTAACTACTGAGGGCTCTCTTCCATGTTCTTATCAGCCACAGCCACTGTCTTTTTTTTTTTTTTTTTTAAAGAAGGAACCAGATACACAGTGGAGGGAGTGTGGTTCCTAAATGGAGTGTGCTCCTCCTTCCCACTCTACTGAATGAACTGTTAAAAGACCAAGAAGGCTGTCACAGAGATCTCACAGGAAATAGAGAGCTCCAAGCCAAGGGCGTGTCCGACGGGGTTGGCATGGAATGACAGACCGCCCTCCCCACATGGAAAATCTCGTCACCCATCTGAGATCTCACAGAACGGTGGCAGCCCTCCAGAGACAGAATGAGCTCCACCTGTTTGCAATGTGTTTAGCTATTAATATTTATGTAGTAATTCAAGGGAGGAAAAAAAATGACAAAATGAACCAAGTTGTATCGCTGTTGGTGCTTTCAACCACGATTTCTAAAAAAAAAAAAAAAAAAAAGTAACAGCATGAATCTGTCCTTTCTGTAGGAACAAGTCATATGATATCCTCAGGATGCCAAGGACTGTTGAAGAGAAGGCGGGCAGCAGCCATGTCCTTGGCTTGCCCAGCACACGCACTCAACACCACTTTAATGAGAAATTTTCACTATTTGTAGTTGTGCTTCTGACCCATATAAAAATCATGTAAATAATGTTTTCAGAGCTCTAGTAATACTAGCGAGCCATACCACTAAACTCAGAAGAGTCAAAATAGCACACGTGTCTCATCGGAAACAAAAGAAATCGGATGTCCCCAAGGGGGGCAATCGTGCATGCCGATTATTTTTTTGATCTCTATGGTCCTTTGATTCACTGGTTTAGCTAAACTTTACTTGAACTCATTTGGGCTTTTTTTGGGAGAATAACTTCATCTTAAGCAAACAAACTTCTTAAATATAGTGGTAAAATGATGAGTTCTCCTATTTATCTGAAAATGACCCATCTGTGGTGTGTGGCCTGATGGTAGAACCCAAAACTGGATCCAAGGACATTTGACCTCCGGTTCTGCTTCTGAGCAGTAAGATGGGCGTGATGAAGTAATCACAGGCATGGGGGTCAGACTGGAGTTCTAATCACGGATTCACTCCGGATAAGCAGATGACTTCATAAATATGCTGAACATTCTGAGCCATGATTTATTACTTGTTAAAAGAAGATGATAATATTATCTCACATTGTTGTTGTAAGAATCAAGGGTTACAGTACAACATAATGTCCAAAACACTGACGTACCTCCATTCTCCCATGCTCTCCTAGGACTGATTCCAAGGTTACTGACATAATTTGGATATGATAAAATGCTGGACTAGAGAATATCTAGAACTTACTTTATTTCTTTTTAGAGTGGAACTTCCCCTAATAGATCTAGCAATTTCTAACTAGACCCTAGGACAGTGCTTGGAAAATAGAAGGATATTTATATTGGATTTTTGTTAATTAAAAAAAAAATTCCAATTGGGTGTATGGTTCAGATGAAGACCCTCCTTTGGAAGCTGTAACCCATGTCAGTAGAACGTGATAGGGTCTGCTATGAGGGCAGGTCTTCCAGGGACCATGGAGAAGACTCCTTGGACTTACTCCCTCTTGGAACCCCAAAATAGCTTTGGCTTTGTCCCCTGCCCACCCCCCCCTCATTTCTTACGATCCTATTAAACAGAACAAGTAAGCCCTAAATTACTCCAGGTGTCTTTGTGAAAACCTTCTGGTGCCTGAATGTCGCTTCCATCACAGAATCGCCAGGGTTCTAGAGTCTCATCTAGACCAAGCTTGCATGGTCCCTTCCACATGGAGCGTAAGACTTCAATCCTAGAATAGCTGCGCATGAAGGTTATCCCACCCTCTCCCTTAACTCTGAGGGTGGTAAGGACTGTAAGGACTGTGGGAGGCTGAAAGAGAATCCCCCGAAGGTATCAAATCCTAATCCCTGGAACCTTTCCATCTTACTTTAATGGCAAAGTCTTTGCAGATGTGACTAAGGGTGTTAACATGGATAGGTTTTCCTGGATCATCAGGGTAGACCCTATGTGCTCTCACAAGTGCCTTTATATGAGAGGGACGGAAGGCTAGACAGACGCTGGAGGGGATGGCAATGTAAAGACAGAGGCAGAGCAGAGAGGGGTGCCCGCAGATGCCAGACGCTGAGAGCAGCAATGAGCAGATTCTCCCCGGAGCCTCAAGAGATAGTGCGGCCTCGTCCACACCTTGCGTTTGGATTGCTGGCCTCCGGAACTGCGAGAGAGTAATTCCTGTGGTTTCAGGCCATTCGGTGTGGGATACTCTGAGAACAGTCACAAGGACCAGTACATCCTCTGGATTCCACTTTATACTAGTTGTACTGAGCAGCGCCTACTTGTCAGTCACTAGGTTGGAACTGTGAAGGGCTTTATGAATATTCAAAGGTGACTATGACTTGAATCAGTTCCGTGAGATCTGAGGAGGCTCTTAAACATGCTTTAGCCACGAAAAGGAAAGATTTACCATCTAAACTTCTGCGGCAGATCTGCCAAGCATCTCACAACATTTCCCGGATCCTTCCAGATTAATGGTGATCATTTCCCATTCTGTGGGTTCTGATCATCCTGCCGTAAAACCCCTCCATAGCTTTTCTTCGCAAGACCCTCCACTCCTTGGACCTTCCTTGTCTCTCCATCTCTCTTGCTTATCACTCTTTCCCGGGAGAGCCTTTCAGCTCCTCATTACCCACCACCACCTCATCACTGAGCCTCCACACCCAGCATCCCCACTTCCAGAAACAAACACTCTTCTCTTTCCTCTACGCCCTGACTTCTAGGCTCAATTACATCCCCATGCTCTAGGCCTCCACAAACACCCTGGGTCTGTCATTACCTTTATCATCGCTTATTATCATTATTGGTCTAATATATTTTCCCCACTGGATTACAAGCCCCATGAAGACAGCAAGCATGCCCACATGGCTTATCACTGCATCCTTAATAACTGCCTTTATGTGCTCCCAGCTTGCAAAACAGGGGTTACATTAATACTTTTTGGTAAATAAATGATTGGACAAGTGAATGGGGGAAGAGCCTTCCTCTGAGACTAAAGTCCCAGCTAGCATGTTTATTTTCTTTTCAAGATATAACTCAATTATTTCAAGTCACCGTGATTGCATTTTAACCCTGGGCACAAAGTGCTGGGACGGAAAGGTATTTCATTGCTGCAATAAAATTTCTGTTTCTCAGATTGAAATGTGCCTCACTCTTTCCGCCCTATTTATTAAACTGGGTGTATGTATATGGATCACCTCTGCCAACAGGGCTCCACCCAACAGTGCAGGGTGTTGGCCACGATTCCCATGAAATGAGGTCTATAAAGTCACAAGCACCCAGGAGCCATGCCCACCTGTTTTAGAGAACATTCCTGGGCGGGATCATGGCTTCAGCTCCACAAGCCCTTTGAGGAGGAGCCACACACAATGGCGTAGGTTCCTTCTATGATGCTCTGTGCCCTGCAATAGCTCATTGTTGGAGCTGAGGCCCATTTGATAGTGATCAAAATGTGCTCATAGCAAATGCCAGCTCGGTGGACCTTCTGGAATTAGTTAGTGACCATAGCCCGTTCCTAGTGGAGAAGGCTGTGTGCAGCAGCCAGCTGTCTTAGCAGGAAGGAAAATGATTTGCTTTCTCAAATTGGCTTTCAAAAGTGCGCACGCTGCCAGACGGCCTCTGGGCATGTGTATGAAACATCGAAAACAGACACAACAATACACACGAAAAAGACATGCATTCCCAAGGCAGGCTCCCCAGGAAGTAGCCAAGCGGGCTCTACCGATGGAACTGAATGGGCCTAGAAACACCACTTCCCTCTTCCGTAAACGGCTTTTCTCCATGACAGTTGAACTACATGGAGGAGGGGGCAGGTGTACAGTGGAATCTTCCTATGAATTATGATTTAAAATCATCAGTGCCACACCCACACGGCTTTACTGTAACTCTCTAAACTGTTATTAATTTTGGGTGTGTTTTCTGTTTTAGAAAAACATTACATCTCTCAAATACTATCATTTATTTTTAAGGGTCTACAAAGAGTAAAAATCCACAAGCTCTCTTAAATTTAAAAATGCTCATTCATTTACTATTTAATTGTCATAAACTTTTTTAAAGTCTTTATCGTGTTGGTTTCTTTACACAAATGAATTTTTACACAAATCTCTTGCTCATAAAGAAACGTAGAATTCATATTTACTGTTCTGATTAACGATTTAAACAATGCTGTCAAAAAAATATTTTTTAACTTGTATATAATCAAGCCATCTAGTTACCAGTAACTGCAAATGGCACAGAGCTCAATGGCCTCTTTGGGACTTTGAATCTGTTTGCTTTGGGGAAGAAGGTGATTTTATTTTTGCATTAAGGAAGCATTAACATCATTAAATGGGCTCCCGCTTTATGATAACTGCAAATGTCACATTGATCCAGAAAGATAAGAAAATGTGCTTATCTTTGGAACAAATATCCAAGGCATGAGCAGGCAACCCACACTATTTGCATTAAGAAACAAATTGTATAAATGCGGAAGATTGACGTGCCATCTGTTCATGTCCTTCACTTTCCTGGCTCTTCTGTGTCGAGATATTTTTATGAAATAGTTACGTTGATTATTTTGAAAATGAGCCACAGGTTAAAGAATGGGTAACAGAACTCCACGCTACTGGCTTGCGGTGTCCCAGGTAGGAAAGCTCGCATTTTGCTACATTTCATGCCATTAAATGCTTATGTCGCCTGATGTTCAGAACAAGATCAAATGTATACAAAACTGTAAAAGATGTTTAGGACCAAATCCAAAATAGCTCATTAAGATGCCTCTTGGCAGAGGGAAGAAAAAGTCCTAAAAAAATTAATGACTCTAAAAACCCCTGGCAAGAGGCAACCACTTGCTCCCTCTCTCCTGAGGAAATCCAAGGGGTGAGACAGGAAATGAACACCTCTTGTGGGGGGAAGTGCACTGGGGTTTTAGTCATCAGCAAGGACTCTACTTCTTTCTTTCAAATGGTCATACAAAGGCTCCCAGCAAACCTGCTCTCGGGAAATTTCATTTTCCGTTTGTCTGTCTTTACTCACTAATGCCAAAGTATTTACTTTCTCTTTGAAGCTGAAGATGATCTCACAATCACTGTAAAATGTAAGGCTCCATTGTATGTTACATGTTTTGTTTAACCGGACAACTAGCACCAGATAGATAGCTAGACAGATAGGTAGACAGACAGACAGACAGACAAATAGACAAACAGATGATAGATAGGTAAGTAGATAGATAGATGATAGATAAATAAACAAGCCAGTTGTGAATGAAGCTTTGCTGCATTAACCGCCCCCTGTGGCAGTGGTTGGAAGTGACTATTTTGGCCATAGACCTGAGGCCAGGTTTTTCCCTGAGGTGACTGTCCTAACTGCACAAGACTCCTCTTTTGCTGTGAACATTCTACACGGTAAGATGTACATGGTTAGCCCTAGCCAGTGTGGTTCAGTGGATAGAGCGTCGGCCTGCGGACTGAAAGGTCCCAGGTTCGATTCTGGTCAAGGGCATGTACCTTGGTTGCGGGCACATCCCCAGTAGGGGGCGTGCAGGAGGCAGCTGATCGGTGTTTCTCTTTCATCAATGTTTCTAACTCTCCCTTTCCCTTTCTCTCTGTAAAAATCAATAAAAATATTTTTAAAAAGATGTACATGGTTAAATTCCATTTCATACATAAACATCCTATCTGTGTGCATGAATTGACTTACTGAGATCGATTCCCCCCCTTAGAGTGTGACTTTAGGCTTTTGTTATCCTTAGTTACTGATTAGAAAAAGTATGATCCAAATATAGGGTATCTATTCTGAAAATTGTTGAAACACGTATTAGCACTAAAATCAAAAGCCTGAGAAGAATTTTGCAACATATACTCTCCCCACGTGTTCTAAAGGATGCCTGACTTCTTACATCCCGGACCGCGAGGAGGTCACTACAAAGGAAAAGATATATGATGAGCGCAATGATGGAAATCCTTCTTTTCAATCTCTTCTCACCGAACCCATGAAATACCCACACTGAAATAACTTACTGCACCATCAATATAGAACTTCTCTTATGAAATGTGACTTTAGCGTGTGCAATTTTGTTAAACCTCTCCAAAAAAAAGGCCCTCCTCCCTTTTTTTGGTGATACCATGGAGTATATGAAAAAAGAGAATATTATGTACTAAGAAACTCAGCCATCTCAGAAATATTACTTAGCATGTCTAGAAAGTGCTCTTCATCTAAAGACTCAAGAATCTAAGAGCTTCTAAATAAGGGGGCAGAGAGGGATCTAAGCAACTGAAAGAGTGAGGAAAACACACAGAGTAGAAAGAGGTGCTAATGGGAATTTGTTAGAAGAAGGAGGAGAAGGAGGAGAA